>PVIR01007208.1:38991-62189 GCA_004026965.1 Petromus typicus
TTTCCAATCTTTATTCCTTTTATTTCTTTCTCTTGCCTAATTGCTATGGCTAATATTTCCAGAACTATATTGAACAGAAGTGGTGAGAGAGGACACCCTTGTCTTGTTCCCGATCTTAGTGTGAAAGGTTTCAATTTTTGACCATTTAGTATGATACTGGCTGAAGGTTTCTTGTAGATAGCTTTTATTAGTTTGAGATAGAGACCATCTATTCCGATCTTCTGTAGAGTTTTGAAATAAAACAGGTGTTGTATTTTGTGAAACGCTTTTTCTGCATCAATTGAGATGACCATATGATTTTTGTCCTTAAGCCTGTTAATATAGTGTATAACATTGATTGATTTACGTATGTTGAACTATCCTTGCATCCCTGGGATGAATCCAACTTGGTCAGGGTGTATAATGTTTTTGATAATTCTCTGTATTCTGTTTGCCAGGATCTTATTGAGGATTTTGGCATTGATATTCATTAGAGATATTGGCCTGTAGTTCTCTTTTTTGGTTGGGTCTTTCTCTGCTTTTGGAATCAGGATAATGGTTGCTTCCAGGAATGAGTTTGGGAGTACTGCTTCCTTTTTGATTTCATTGAAGAGTTTCAGAAGTAGAGGCACTAACTCTTCTTTAAAAGTTTTATAGAATTCAGCGGTAAAACCGTCAGGTCCAGGGCTTTTCTTTGTTGGCAAGTTTTTAATTACATTTTCAATTTCACAGATTGTTATCAGGGCATTTAGCATTTCTATATCTTCTTTATTCAGCTTTGGGAGTTCATATGTGTCTAAAAATCTATCCATTTCTTCTACATTTTCCATTTTATTAAAGTATAAATTTTTAAAGTAGGTGTTTATTATCCTCTGGACTTCCTCTGGGTCAGTAGTAATTTCTCCGTTCTCATTCCTAATAGCATAGATATGAGCCTTTTCCTTCCTTTGTTTAATGAGGTTGGCTAAGGGTCTATCAATTTTATTTATCCTCTCAAAGAACCAACTTTTCGATTCATTGATGTTTTGAACCGTTCTCTTGGTTTGTATTGCATTAATTTCTGCGCTGATCCTTATAATTTCTTGCCTAGTGCGAGCTTTGGGTTTGTTTTGCTCCTCTCTTTCTAGTTGCTTGAGGTGCAGCATTAAGTTGTTTATTTTAGCTTGCTCTGTTTTCTTGATGTAGGCTTTCACTGCTATGAATTTTCCTCGTAGAACTGCTTTCATTGTGTCCCATAAATTTCTATATGTTGTACTGGGGTTATCGTTTAGTTGTAAGAACTGCTCAATTTCTTCTCTAATTTCTTCTGTGACCCATTGGTTGGTCATCTTCCATGTGTTTGTGAAGATCCTGGGCTTTTCTTTGCTATTCAGCTCCAATTTCAGGGCACTATGGTCCGACAGTATACAAGGGATAACTTCAATCCCTTTATATTTGCTTAAACCTGTTCTGTGAATGAGCACATGGTCTATTTTGGAGAATGATCCATGAGCAGCTGAGAAGAATGTAAATTCTGACTTTGTGGGGTGAAATACTCTGTAGGCATCTATTAAGTCCATTTGCTGAAGAGTCTGGTTGAGCTCAAGGATTTCCTTAGTGACTGTTTGTCCAGTTGATCTGTCTTTTTGTGATAGTGGGGTATTGAGGTCCCCTACTATTACTGTATTGGAGTTTATCTTGTTTTTCAAGTCCGTTAATATTTGTTTTATATAGTTGGGTGCATTAGAATTTGGAGCATAGATATTTAAGATTGTGATTTCTGTCTCTTTGATTTTTCCCTGAACTAAAAGATAGTGTCCATCTTTATCTCTTTTTATCAGCTTTGGCTTGAAGTCTATTTTGTCTGCAAATAAAATTACCACTCCTGCTTTCTTGCTGTTTCCAGTCTCATGGAGTATTGTTTTCCATCCCTTTACTTTCAGTCCATGGGTTTCTTTCTGAATTAGGTGTGTTTCTTGTATGCAGCAGATTGTAAGATCTTGTTTTTTTTGTTCCACTCTGCCAGTCTGTATCTCTTAATTGGCACGTTTAGTCAATTGACATTAATCGTTATGACTGATATAGGTAAATTTAGTGCTGCCATGTTTTCCTGTTCTTGGCTGTGTTATTCTACTTCTGCCCTTTCCCCATCAGTTTCTTGTTTGGTCCCATGGGTTGACTCGGTTAAGTCTCATGGATTTGTAACTTTCCTTATTTTTCTCCAAGATATTCTTTAAAATGTTTTGGAGCACAGATTTCATATTTGTGAAGTCTTTCAGGTGTCCTTTGTTATGAATGTATCTTATTTCCCCATCAATTTTGAAGGATAGTTTTGCAGGATACATCAGTCTGGGTTGGAAGTTGTTTTCCTTTAGGGCTTGGAGGACTTCACTCCAGGCTCTTCTTGCATTGAGTGTTTGAGTTGAGAAGTCCGCTGTGATCCTGACAGGCTTCCCTTGGAATATAACTGTTTTCTTTTCTCTGGCTGCTTTCAGTATTTCATTCTTTTTTTGGATATCTGGGACTTTTATGATGATATGCCTAGGTGTAGATTTTTTCATGTCATGGGCATGTGGCGTTCTGTATGCTTCATATATTTGTATGTCCAATTCTTGACCTTTTTCTGTGAAGTTTTCTACCATTATCTGTGTGAATAGCTTTTTGATGTCTTTAGCATTGTCTCCTGCTTCCTCAGTGACTCTAATCAGTCTTATGTTATTCTTCTTTGAATCATCTAGGAGCTGCTGGATTGCCTTTTCATTATCGCTTGCTTTTTTCCATAGATTATGCTTTTCCAGTTCATTGGTTGAGATCTTGTCCTCTAGGTCTGAAATTTGGTCTTCTGCCAAATTCATTCTATTGCGCAAACTTTCATTTTCTTTCTTAATTTCCTGGGCTTCTGCTTGTAGGTGTTTAAAAGGTTCCAGTGCTTTTGCTATCTTGGATTCTATCAACTCCATGATTTCCTCTTTAGCTTTATTAATCATCATGTTGACAGTGTCCAATATCTCTTCTTTCATGTCAGAGATCCGTTCTGATTTCCATTTTACTAGATCTGCTTTGGTTACCATTTCCAAGGACCCTGGAGACTGGGCTTCACACTTCTCTATTTCCCTTCCCCCTGTGTTACTTGGAGGTGAGGATCTTTGTGTCTGAAATTTTGAGTGTTTCCTCATCTCTGACCTGCCCTGTTTTCTGGCGCTGTTAGCTGCAAGTCACTTTTCTCCTAATAGTTAGGAACCTTAAAATAGCAGTGTTTCCTGGGTTGTTCTTTGCAGTCTGTATTGGGACCTAAAGAAAAACCCCTAGTTCTGGCACACCATATGAGGCACTCAATGAATACAGTCAGAACACCTTCTCCTGTCTGCTTTAGAGGCAGGGAGACTGTGGCTCCTGAACTGCTACAATGACACTGTCTGAGGTTGCAATGGGCCTACCTGCTCAGCAATACAGAGTCTCTGGGCTCACTTGTGCAGTTGGCCTGGAGGCCAGTAGGCTGTAGGCCCTGTTCAGTTGCAATGGTAGGGTCTGTTGTTCCAACAGGGCCAGCTACTCACCAATACAAGCTGACTGTATGTGCTTCTGCAGTTACTGTGGAGAAAGTCAGACTTGACCTGCTAACCTCAGTCCCTGGGCACTCTTCCGGTGTAGGCCTGGAAGCCAGCAAGCTCCAACCCCGGCGCAGATTCAGTGACGCAGACTCTGTGCCGCAACCACCATTTCCCGAGCCACCCACTGCTAAACTCAGTCCCCGGGCACTCTTCTGGCATGAGACTGGAGGCCAGCCAGCTCCAACCCTGGTGCAGATTCAGTGACGCATACTCGGTGCCACAATCACCGTTTCCCGAGCCACCCGCTGCTAAACTCAGTCCCTGGGTGCTCTTCTGGCGTAGGCCTGGAGGCCAGTAAGCTCCAAACCCAGTGCAGATTCGGTGGCACAGTCGCCGTTTCCCGAGCTGCTTACTGCTAAACTCAGTCCCTGGGCGCTCTTCTGCCGTAGGCCTAGAGGCCCGAAAGCTCTAACCCCAGCGCAGATTCAGTGACGCAGACTCAGTGCCGCAGTCGCCGTTACCCGAGCCGCCCGCTGCTAAACTCAGTCCCTGGGCGCTCTTCCGGCATGGGCCTGGAGGTCAGCAATCTCCAACCCCAGCACAGATTCGGTGACGCAGACTCGGTGCTACAGTCACCGCTTCCCGAGCCGCCCGCTGCTAAACTCAGTCCCTGGGCGCTCTTCCGGCGTAGGCCTGGAGGCCAGTAAGCTCCAACCCCGGCGCAGCTGTTTTTCTCCTTTCCATTGCACCAGGCGAATGTGTGCCATTGTATGAGTGACGTAGTGGGAGATGTGTGAGAGAAACTGAGCACATAATCCCCAGGCCTGGTGCTTGTGTCCCATGCCATGAACACCTCTGGCCTCTGACCCTACAGCAATTCCACTACCTCCTACCATTTCAGCTCCTCCAACTACCGGTGTCCTGATTTTCTGAGTAGAAGTTTTTCTGTGTGGCCACCTCTGTGTCTGCCTATAAGCTTGTCTATTGCTACCACAACTGCCCCTCCAGCCCTGGTACCAGCCATCCAGTAGACTGCCTCTGGTCTTAGCATCATAACAGTTATATTCTGGGCCACACAAAGGCATTACTTATCACAGATACAGTCTGGTGGCGGGTTCTCCTGTAAGTGTGTATTTGTCATAGCCTTCATACTATAGGTATGCAGCCTTAAATACTTACTTACTTAAGATCACCTGGCTTGGGCTCACATTTAGGCTGGCTGCACATATATTATTCTGTAAGTACCTGGCCCAAGAAAGTCACAGCTTGTTTTTTTCCTTTCCATTGTACGATTTCTTTGGAAAGACTTTGAACTTCCCATTTCTACTTTATGCATACCAGCACACACAAAAGGTACCACTTGTATCAAACTGGGTCATGGTCCAGCTATTACATCTACCAGATTTCAGACAGAAGCCCAAATGATGGTCAAGTGATGGCACCAAGATGCCTCCATGTTGGTGCAACATACCACGTGTGAGAGCTCGGTGACTCAGTCAAATCTCAATGCTTTGTGCCAACAGTGCATGCTTGGTCTGCCTTCACCATGACTGAGGAAGGTGAGGAAGAGTCCCTGCATCACAAAGGGTTCCCTTTCTTCTGACTACTCATGGTGAGCCTGCAGGAGGACTTGCTTGTGTGTGTCCTGGCACTAACTCTCAGTGCCTGCCCCACAAAAGGTCAGTTAAATTGAAAGACAAGTTGAGGTAAGGAAGGGAACAGGAAAAGATGGAAGATGCTGGTCTTGTCTGGAAGCTGATTTCAGGTGTGGTTTGTTTTTTTTTTTTTTTTTTTTAAGGTTTTTTGCGACAGGGTCTCGCTTTGTGGTTCAGGCTGGCCCTGCGCTCAGCCTCAAACTCACATCACAGCAATCCTCCTGCCTCTGCCTCCCGAGTGCTGGGATTACAGGCATGAGCCACCATGCCCGGCACTGTGGTATGTGGTGCTGAATGCTGCTGAGTGTGAGTCTCGACGCCCAGTATTGTTGTATGTGGTTACCAGGGATCAAATCTGGGCCCTTGCACTTGTAAGACAGGCGCCGGAACCACTGAGCTATATCCCCAGCCCTCAGCTGTGGTTTTTATAGGCAGTTGATAAGTATTTCAACTGCCTACAAAAAGTATTTTGTAGGCATTTCCCCCCCTCAGTAGGTGGGCCAAATGATTCACATCTGATCTTTGCTGCATAGTCACAAGGTATTTTTCAGTAATGCAAATCTGAAAAAGAAATATCATTATTTTCTCAAGATACTCTTGTCACTGAGTAATTACTTATTAATACAATGAATGAATGATCAGTAGGGGGTGTAGCTGTTCTAAAGCTGTCTTGATTGCCAGACTCCCTGTAATGAAGGCAAACATCCTCATTGCTCCACTTTATTGGTGTGAAATCCAAATGCCATTTAAATTTTTTAAAACTCCTGTGATCATCTCAATATAGAGAATATGTTTAACAATATTTATAAATTCATTCATGATGGAAACTCTAAGAAATAAGCAGGCAAACTCAGAAAAGAAGGAATAGAAAGGAACTTTCTCAGTTTGATAAATGTATCTGTGAAAAGCTTACAGCTAATATAATATTTGACTGATAAAAGACTAATTACTTTTGCAATCCCAGCACTTGAAGTCTGAAGCAAAAGGATTGCTGTGAGTTTGAGTCCAGCGTGGGCTACATGGTACATTTAAGGCCAGCCAGAACTACATAGAGAGACTCTATATCAAAACACCAAAAGACTGGAAAAAAAATAAGTACTTTCAATTTATATTAGGAACGAGGGAGACGTGGTCATTGTCTTTCCTGATGAACATTGAAGATTGTTGTTTCTGTAATACAGCATGAAAAAAAAAAGACATATAGATAGAAAAGAAATAAATGAAGTTCATGATTCCTATACCAAGAAAGCCTCAGAAATATAAGTACAGTTTTCTAAACTGATGTAAGGGAGAACATAGGAGATGAGAATGGATGCTGAAAGCCAAGCCACTGCTCCACGGGTGTGTGTGTGTGTGTGTGTGTGTGTGTGTGTGGTGAATCTGAAAGTGTTAAAAGCAATGCACTATTTTCTTCCTTCTGCTGATATACATGGGACAGCTTTGGATGGCACTTGAAAGGCATTGAAGCCTACTAAATACCTTTTGTTTTTAACTTAAAAGAGATATTTGAAATATTAAGATACCCTTTTAAATTTGAGGTCAAATTTGTTAGATGTAACTATTCTTGGATGAGTTAAAGTTCTTCTGCATGCCGAGGACAAATTGGACCATTTTTATAACATTATAAACCATGTTATTTCTGTTAAAATGTTTCCAAATACTTGCTTTTTTTAGTATTCTGGATGGAGTATACAGTTGAGAAAGTCTGAGTTCTTGTTCCAGCTGCTTGGAGTAGTTATGTGACAGCACAGCCAGTGTCTGTGGTTGGTTTTCTTGGAATTTTTTTCTAATTATTTGAATGAAATAGATTTATAGTCTGAGTAATGTGTTTAGAAATTTAAGTAATACCTGGTTTCATAACTGTGTCTTTCTAAAAGGAACATCACTGGGTATCGGATGATGTTGAGTACTTGATATGGTAGGATGTTGTAGCAGGAAGTGATAGAGGGAACAAAAACTTAGTTAATAGGTAACCTTGAGTTCAAATGAGAAAAACATACAAGCTTAAACTTCTGTGCAAAATCCATTTCAGCCCTTGAGCCTCAGATCTCTCATCTGTGAAAAGGACAAGTATCATCTTAGGTAGCTGTTGGAGGCATTTGAAAAGTAACCCCCAAATACAGCAGACAGTGAGCTGGGAAACCATGAGTCTAATCAAGAGCTTTACTGCAGAAACACTGTACGACTTTGGCATTTAATAGAACTGGTTTTAAGTTAAGTGTTACACTTAGTAATTATATCACTTTGAGTAAGTTACATAATTTATTTGAGCTTTCATTTCTCTGTTTAATGGATAATAGCAAACTCCAAATTTGTAGTGGGATGTAAATGATACAATGTATTTAAATATTCTCAAATTTGAATATTTAACTTATTTACTACCAGTAGATTTATGATTCTGAGTTTTGATTTACTTTTCTGTAAAGTTACTCCCAAACTCTGACTTTGCTTTTTTGATCGTGATGTGTTTGCTGGGATATGTGTAGAAGAATGGAGCTGGTAGGGGGCCAGAGTTAAATGCTTTGAGACCAACTGTATTGATTTCAACTTGAGATATGTTACTATTCAGTATGAGTTACTTGACTATCTAGTATTTCTTTTCCTACTTTCATGACTCAAAGAATTAGGAATAATTAATTAAAATAACCATTTAATTTATTTTAACTTTGTTTCACGATTGCAATTTCTAGTTGCCAAAAGTAATGCCATCAGGTGTTTCTTGTTTCTAAAACACAGAAAACCCAAAGTTGGTAGCATCCTTATGAGAGGCTTACAGAGGGATTACACAGCTTTACCGAGGTCCTGACCTTGTCCTATTTTATTATGTCCATGTGTGAAATATTAGCCAACAAAAATGGTGATTTAGAGACTGTCACCACAGCACAGTGGTAAAGTGTACACGGAGCTTGCAGGAGGCCCTGAGTTCATTCCCCACACCCTGAAAATGTTATTTCATATGGTCCAATTGCATGTTTTGCGATACAGAGACAATCTTTTCTTTTTACACAGTTGGCAAATTTAATTTTATAATTTATTTTTCCTTGGATTTTACATTTATTTTTAATGCATTTTCAATTGTTTTTTGTGATGTATATGATAAGTGTGATTCTTAAATGAGCTGGTATAAAAGTCAGGTGAGAAAGAATATTTGATATATCTTTCCTAATTAAAAAAGAATAGTTGCTAATTTTAAGATTTTTAATTCATAGATAATTTGAAACAAAAACTAGAACATTTTGAGAATTGATCCAGTATGATCAGTATAATCCAATAGGTAATCATAATAGATGGATTCTGATTACTTATGAGATATGATCAAAATATAGTGAATACTTAAGTTTAAATTATTACAATGGCATAATTAGCCCCTTTTTGTGCTTCATATACACTTGCCACTTTCTGAAGCAGTTCTGGAAGTTCTTTTCACAAGTATCTTTATTTGCATTGTTTTGGCTGCCTTGGTGTACTAAATTGATTTAAAATGTGTTTATCTTTTCTGATCAATTTTGACTTTCGGGAAAAGCTACAAATTGCCTGATGCCATATTCAGTGACTAAGGTGAATAAAGACATGACCTGTTTTTCCCAGCCTGATATTCTATTGGATTTCTCTGAACAGTAGCATGTGCTGCATTTTTAAAAATCATACCACATAAAGACACTCATAAAAAGAACTTCCAGACATCCGGGAGAAAGTGGCCAGAATGATGGGATAAATATATTCAAAGTGAGGGGGGAGTATTTTGGGAGGGATTAATGGCCATATATCCTTTATTTTTTAAAATTTTAACATGAGCTATAGTTTGATCATATCTCATAAAAGTTCTTAGTAATTTTTCAGGTTTTTGAGATCATTGGTTTCCAGTGAAGTCACATCTCTCTAACAAGTATTAAAATACTGTTGGTAGATTCAACTTCAGAATATTTATTGATATGTTTTACAGTATAAAAATAACGCAGTCAGGCTGAGGATTTAGCTCAGTGGTTCCAGTGCCTGCCTTGCAAGCGCAAGGTCCTGAGTTCAATCCCCAGTAACCACATGCAACAGTGTTGGATGTGGTGATTCACAACCACCAACAATCAGTACCACATACCTCAGTGCCAGGTGTGGTGGCTCATACTTGTAATCCCAGCCCTTGGGAAGCAGAGACAGGAGGATTACCGAGTTTGAGGCTGAGTTCAGGACCACCTTGAACTAAAAAGTGAGACCCTGTCTCAAAAAAAAAAAAAAAAAAAACTAAATTTTAAGTTGTGTTTTTAAAATGTTTATAGGTTATGTTTTTATTGTACCTTGATTGAAAAGCTAATTAATTTATTTTCCATTTGAAAGACCATTAATTTAACAGATATTAGTGTACATTGTAAATAATAACGTTATGAACTCCTTATAAGCTTTTCATATATTTCATGCTGTGATTACAGACTGATTATAAGACTGATAA
Source organism: Petromus typicus (assembly GCA_004026965.1). Lineage (NCBI taxonomy): Eukaryota > Metazoa > Chordata > Mammalia > Rodentia > Petromuridae > Petromus > Petromus typicus. Next base: position 48,597 of record PVIR01007208.1, read on the forward strand.
ATATCTTCTTCCTCTTCTTGTCCAATTCATATGAAAAAGGAGGTGGTTAAATTTTTAATTAGTTAGGCAAACTTTGATTTTTTTTTAGTGTGAATGCTACGTAATTTTTGTGTTCTACTATATAGCTTTTGTGGGGCTTTCTTGGAGCTTTCTTGGAGCTCCTCACAGTCTTTGAAGTAAGCAGAGAGATTTTATTGTTTCTGTATTTTAAATGAAGAGGAGGTTTTTCATGGTCTTAAGTGACTCACCTTTTTTCTAGCTCTTGAACAATCTAAGGCTGGAGTTGGCTATGCTGTGTACTTGCCTGTTGCTATACTTGATTGCCACCCATCTTGAAGAGCTGCCTGGTGCCAGACTGTTTGAAAGCATGTATGTTCTGGCTAGGTTGGAGAAACAAACTCTTCAGATGAAGGAATTCTCTGGATAGCTGCACACATTGCATTTTGTATGTGAATTATCCACATAGATACTCAAGAAAGGGGACTTATAGAAATGCTGCAGAAAGTAGAAAGTGATGGAATAAACATATTGAAACTGAGGGGGAGGAAAACTTTTGGGGGGAAGAATTTAGTGTTTTTGCCTGCTGTTCCTGTCATGATTGTGAACTTAGGTTTTTTGCAAGTATTTTGGAGATGTATCTGTCTTAACTGCTGAATTTATTTCTTAGGTCTTGTTTTCTTGTTTTGTCCTATGTCAATGGCTAAGTGTAGACTCATTGTTATTTGATTCTCGTGGTACTGTGTCAATGTAAATATTAATTAGACATTTGGTGATCTCCTAGTTTGTCTTTCTTCTATACATCTACTTTTCTACTTTTGTAAAATGGTTTTGTTGAGGCATATTTAACTTAAAATCAACCATGCTTCTTTAAAATGTACCATTTGGAATAAATAGGACACATATGTGAATACTGAATTGTTTCTCTGATGTAGTGTAAGAAACTGAAAGTATAAATGAGGAACAAATGGAATAATAAATATTGTGAAATAGGAAGAAAATGTTCAAAGGGAAAGGGGAGCAAAGGGGAGGCTGGGGAAAGGAAAGAAAGGAAAGGAAAAATTGAAAGTAACAAGGAGAAAACAGAAGCAAAGCTTATATATGTTGGGAGTGGGAGTTTGAAGAGAGCAGAGGAGAATAGAAAAAACAAGAATCAAAATATATCATGTATAGGTGCAAATTCTCAGTGATAAATGTGATCATAAGTTCTATCCCAAATGTACCAATAAACTCAAAAAATGTACCATTTAGAAGTTGTGAAATGTATGTACATCTATGAAACCACCACTGCATTTGAGATAGATGAGCATACTGTTACCATTTAGTTTCCTCAGGGCGCTTTTGTAATCCCTCTTTCCTTTCTTATGCTCATGCTATCGATGTCTTGACTATTGACCTATTTTCTTTCATTATAGTTCACATTCCTTCACATGTCATATACATAGAATCATACACTGAGTGCCCTTTCTTTCCCTGGCTTTCATTCAGCATAATTAGAGATTCACCGATGTTGTTACATGTGTCAATTTTTCTTTCCCTCTTCTTGCCAGGTATAAGTCCACTGTTTGGGCATATTATAGTTTGTTTACTCTTTTGCGTGTTGATGAGCATTTGAGGTTTTCCTACTTTTTAGCTATTACAATTAAAGCTGCATGGATGTTCAAGGCAAGTCTTCACATTTCTTTGGGTTAAATATCTAGGAATAGAATAATTAGATCACTGATAAATGTATGTTTAAAATTTACCAATGTCTCTCAAAGTGGTTAAATATTTTACATTCTCTCGAGTGATCACCTCTTCACCAACACTTGTGCTGTAGGTACTTTTCTGTCATGTCTGAGACAAACTACCTGACACCCAAAGGTAAAGGAAGAAAGGTTTGTTAGCTCACAGTTTGTAGAGGTATCATCGCGTAGTTGTCTGGCTCTGAAGCAGAGTGGTCCATGGCAGAGGGTATCTCAGAGGAGAAATGGTTTTTGGTGCTCACACAGTAACAACAAGGTGCACCCATGGCTCTTTCTATCCCTTATATTTTACACAAGCTTCTCAGGTAGCACTCATACCCTTCATCCTACTGCCCTTGAGCCCAGCATTGTACCATGAATCCATCACTCCAGTTTCAGCCTCCTCAAAACAAAACAAAACAAAAGATAAACCACCCAGCTACAACTACATGAGGGTTTGGGGGACACAAGCTATAACAACTTGATATGATTGATCTTTTTATATATAGCTCTTCTAATCAGTAAGAAAATGTCTTGTGGCTGTTGGTTTGTATCTCATTAATGACTGGGTATTGAGCATCTTTCATGTGCTTTTTTGCCATCTGTGAAACTTCTTTGGCAAAGTATTACAATCTTGCTCATTAAAAATTTGATAGTTTTATTGTATTTTGACAGCTCTTATATAGATAAGACTTAATCAGATATATGATTTTCACTTTGTATTTTATTAGTATTATTTTCTCTTTACCTCAGATGAAGTTCTTGGATGTAATAATGTTATTTTTTTCTTATTATTTTTGGTAAGTTCTCTAGTCACCTCCCCTCTTCAAAAAAAAGGAAATCACCCTTTGCCATTCTCTTTCTTCTTTTTTTCTCCTTTGTAAGGATATTTGATTTATGTTCTCTTTTGTTGGTGCCAACTTCTTGGCTGCTTGCATGTGAGTAAAAAAACTTACAGGACTGGGGAAGGCTCCTCAAAAAACTCTGAATCCGATTCAATGCAGGACATAGAAATTTACAAGATTGGCTTATAGTGGCCACCCACAGTCAGTCGTAGAGAAGTGCAAAAGATCTGTCCATGTGATCGATATCTGAAGGATCTAGCCAAAGACCCGGAACCCACAGCAATGTCCTGTGTAAGTTGTGTCAGGAGGCCAAAGGATCCCTGATGGGAGACCGCAGAGTCTGTGGCACAGGCTGAAGGTCAGTACTGAGGACTGAAGAACCAGCACCTAGAGCCAGAGGACAGCCCCGGGTGATGATGAAAAGCAGAGCTCCTCTGAAGAGATGGCTGAAGCTCCTTTGAGGAAAGTCAGCCACTATGCAGCTCTTCCAAGGCAATTCGGCTGAAGTTGTTACCTCTCGTTCTCTGTTTTGTACTTTTCCAATGACAGTCCTCCCTGAAGTGGACCTTCCATGCCCAGAGCCATCGTGAATCAACAAGCTGGGAGTTCCAGTCCAGCTGACCACCAGTAACCATCACAGGGTTGTCCCCCTGTCTAGCCTCTTTAGTATGACACAAGTGACACCTAACTAGTGAACATCTTGGTGTTTCTCTGTGGTGGTCAACATCTTGTTTCTTACATCTTCTAGGGATCTGCTGATTGACTAGGCTTTCCTGGTGCAGTCAGGCAGTTCAGACGCTGCCCAAATACCCCCAGAGGTACTTGTCATGGCTGGAACAGAAGTGCTGCTTCAGTAATGATAGTGTGATATATAATTTGCTAACATCCCACACTTTATGAAATGTTCTTCAGTTCTCATTTCATTACATTATACTTGCTGTGTTATTTCAACACTTTGAAACTTGTTGACTTTTTTATCTAACCTAATTTATGATCTCTCTCTTTTTTATGATTTTCCTTTATATTTTTTTAAAAAGTGCATTGTCAGATTTATGTACAATATTTAAAGACTACTTTAAATTAAAACTGGTTAACGATATTACCCAAATCTTATTTTCTGCTGATTGGTTTCTGAGGAAAGTATGTTTGTCTTCTACAAAGAAGATACTAGATTTATGGTTGTCATTTTAATTGAATTTTTACCCGTGAGATGTAAAATGTGTCTTTATTTATTTTATTGCTTTTCACTTTGACAATAGAGTGGCTTCTGTTAACTGCTTAACTTGCTGTATTCAGTTGGTTATCGTTTGCTTGGTGTATCTTCATAAATTGCTTATTTTCTCCATTCCCAGTTACTTTATTTCAGATTACTCATGAATATTTAAGTTTTGTTTTGCTTTCCCTGGCTTTGGCATTTAAGTCTGTTAACTTTATTCCTTTTCTTCGATGTAGTTGGGAACATCATACACTCTAACTCTGGTTTGCCTGGGTTTGACTGTGTAGTGTTGATCAAGTTTTCTTTAACTATTTGGGGTTTTCCCTGTAAAATGGAAGTATTAGTGATTTCTGTCTCATTTTGTAAGAATTTAGTGAGTTATTATATAGAAAATGCTTGACAGTTGTTACAGTGTATAGCTAGGTGTCCCCCAAGACACTCATGTGCTCATAAGCAGAGCTTTAGTGAATGATGGAATCTAAGGGTGCTAGGGCTGACTTGCTGTTAGCAGGTGGAGCCTGGTTGGAAGAGGGCAGGTCATTATGAGTATGACCTAGAAAGTTGTATTTCCCTTTGTGGCTCCTCCCTTGGCTCACTCTACTTCCTGTCTGTAGTGCTGTGAGGAGCTTCTCTGCTATGCAATCCTCCTTTGAAACCAGCCACTTATGGACTGTAAACATGAGCTAAAATAAATCTCTTCTTTAAGTCATGGGGATCAAGTAATGTGTCCCAGAAGAAAGAAAGTGAACAAACTGGGAGTGAGACCACTGTGTTATCAGGTAGCTTCTTTGTTTGTTGTTTTAGATAGAGTCTTGCTATGTAGTCCAAGCTGGCCTTAACTCACTATGTAGTCCAGACTGTCTTAAACTCACAGTGATCCTCCTGTCTCAGCATCAGGAGTACAGATATGTACCAACATGTTGGCTTTTGGGTGGCTCCTTCTAAAAGTGCTTCAACAAAAAATTGTCACCAGGTTTTGTGATGCTCATGTCTCCATCTGGAGTTGGATTCTAGGTTTTTCTCATCTGGAACAAAGAAGTGAATGAAACGAGTTATGACAGTGCATAGCCAGTTTTCCCAGCACTGTTGATTAAAGAGGCTATGTCTCCTCCAATGTATGATTTTGGCTCCTTTGTCAAATATCAAATAGTTGAATGTACTTGGGATTGTTTCTGCATCTTGTACTCTGTTCCACTGATACTAATGTTTCTTTTTGTGTACGCACTATTCTGTTTTTATCACTGTAGCTATGTAATATAATTTCAGATTGGAATTGTAATATCTCCACTTTGCTCTTACTACTCAGGGTTGCTTTTGCTATTTTGGCTCTATATGAATTTTTGAATTTTTTTCTCTAGTTCTGTGAAGAACATTATTGATATCTTGCTTGGGAATGCATTAAATCTGTATGTAAATTTTTGGAAGTAATTGGGTATTGTAATTTTCATTTTAGAAGTCTTTTACTTCTTAGTTAATTCCTAAGTATTTGACTTTTCTTGATCTTCTTGTGAATGCTATGCTTTCCTAATTTCTTTCTCAGTGGGTTTATTATTGCACAGGAATGCTATTGATTATTATGTTGATTTTTTATCCTGCTATATTGCTAAATTTGGTTATTAGTTCTAAGAGTTTTGGTGGGTTTTTTGGGGTCTTCTGTGTAGAGAGGATCATGCCATCCACAAATAATTTTACTTTTTCCTATATGTATCTCTTTTATTCTTTCTTTTGCTTGATTGCTCTTCTTAATGTTTGGAGTCTTGTATTGAATAGGGATGGTGATAATGGTCATCTTTGTCTTATTCCTGATTTTAGAGAGAAAGCTTTCAGTTTTTTCCTTGGCAGTAGCTTTGTCATAAATGGCTTTTGTCAAACTGAGATAAGGTCCTTTTATACTGACTTTCTTTACTGTTTTTATCATAAAAGGATGCTAGATTTTGTCAGAGGCCTTTTATGCATCTGTTAATATGATCATGCGATTTTTGTCCTTGCTTCTATTTATGTTGTACACGTATTGGATTTTTTGATTTGTGTATATTGAACCATCCTTGTATTCCTGGAATGAAGCCTACTTGATTATGGTGTAGATCTTTGTGATGATTTGTTTCATTGTGCTTACTAGTATGTTATCAAGGAATTTTCACCTGTATTTATTAAATAAATGGGTCTATAGTTCTCTTTTTTTGGTTGGATCTCTTTCTAATTTTGGAATTGGAGTAGTAGTATCTTCCAGGTATAACTTTGGGAATATATGTATAACTTTTTCCCTTTCAGTTTCATTAAATAGTTTGAGGAGTGTTCGTGTTAGATCTTCCCTGAAGTTTTCATAGAGTTCAGCAGTGAATTTACCGACACCTGTGTTTTCCTTAGTTGGTAGGTTTTTTTATTACTTCTTCAGTTTCATTGCCTATTATTGAATTATTCAGGGTATTTAAATATTCTCAGTTCCATTTTGGTAACTCATATATACTGGGTAGGAATCTGTTTCTTAAATTCTCCAATTTAAAAGCATATAAGTTTGAGAAGTAGTTTCTCTTCTATGAGAATTGAGGGACCCAAATTATAAGTAAAGAGCACATTATAAATAAAGAAATTATAAATTATAGTAAAGAGCAAAAGGAAGCAAAATAAAATTGTAATAGAAATTAGGGAGGCAGATCTTTAACACATGGGCCTTTGGGGTCACTTATCTAAACCATCACAGAATTACTCTCAGATCCTTTTGTAAAGCAGATCAAGTACAGTGTTGTGTAGGAGTCCTCTAGGTTATTTCCTGGGGTACTTATGCTTGGTACATTTTGTGTACTTTGTGTTCAGACTCTTTTGGGTGATGAGATATTTCCAGTGAGATTTAATTTGCAACACAGCAGTCTTTACACTCTTCCTGCTCCCAAATTCCTACCAGATGCCTTTATCTTGACCTCTTTTTCTCTCATCTAATAGTCTAGTCAGATAAGCAGATTGTTTACTGTTGCTCAGGTAGCCATCCATATTTTTAGCTCAGGATACATCGGTAACACGAAGACCCTAAACTGGTTACCACCGTTGTCCTTCTACTGTCATGAGTGCAATTTAACAGTTTCTAACTGACTCTGCTGTTTTTGTAGGTCTTCTACCTTTATAATCTTCTGAGAGTCTTCCCTGTTGCACCCACCATGGTATACCCTTCCATTTGCACATTGTCCAACTCATCACCAGTGAAATTTTAACACCTGAACCATGACCTTCACCAGGAACTAACTAGGCCCCAGCTGTTGGTTAGGACAGCATCTCCTCACCTCTGGACTGGTGTGCAGGGAGGGCCCATATCCTTATCTCCACCACCTATTGTCCAAACCTTTGCTGTAGTCTCTTGTATTAGTCTGGGTCTAGAACAGATGCTAAGATGGGATCACAGGTGTAGGGATGTGAATTGTGGATGGAGACAGAGTGAGAGCCACAAAAGCCATAAAAGTAAAAACTGCAACACAGCCCTGATCTCTGTCCAAGAGAAGAATATTGAGTTGAGCAGGAGCAATTTTGCTAGTAGACCTAAGGAAGATTCATCAAAGCCATCAGCAGTCCTTGTTTTTCTCATATCTTTTCCAGTTTCTCAGTTGTTTAATTAGTATTTTAAAAGTATTTTTTTATTTTATGAAAAAATAAAATTTCACAACAAAGTAGTAAGAGAATAACAATAGTTAATACACTGTGTACCATTATCTTCAAAATAGTCACACAAAGTATAAATCATAGATGAAAAGATTCTTACAAAGAAGAAACATAGTAACACAAAACTTTATTTTCATTGAACTAAGAAATAAGTAGTATGAATGAAATCAATTGGTATAGATGGTAAAATATTTTTGAAACAACAGAATAGGTAATTTGTTGGAATTATCTAAACTTCTCCCTACTTCCTGTTTATCTGTCTTTAATTCCTTACTGAAGACTAAATTTATTGATCTGTTTCACGTGATGGGAGTTACTTGTCTCCCCCATTAAAGAGAGCACCTAGAAAAGCTGGATGACATGATCTTATTTCCAAATTCCTAGGAAAATATCCAGGTCCAGTTACGACTGGCTTAGTTGTGTGAAGCAAGTTGTTTCTCAGCAAACTTCTTAGAAAAATGGACATACCACAGACCTGACATTAATAATGTAGGTAACTTCCAGTAACCCTTAAACATTTCATTAGCAAATTCTGTTTCAGCCTTAGTATATAGACTGACTTGGAAGAATGATCTGGACGGGTCATGGTGTTTTCCAGTAAAGGAATGAAGAGGCATGCTTAAGTATTCCATTGGTGACAACTGGATTGGTGTATTGCGTGTTTGTTTTTATAATTGCAAATCATTTTCAAGAATGATGATTGACATAATGTTTTTGTCTTTACCGCTTTATTGCTCTTCAGTTCATTCAAAACTGAATTGATGTCAGATAAAATAAGAGCTGTCTGGGGAAAAATACATATGTAAGAATATTTCACGTTTAATTGAAAAGCCATTTTTAAAAAACCTTTCTAGCTGATTAGAACTTTTAAAAGGAGCTGTGAAACTCTTTTTCTAAAACTATTTAGATAGGCAGTTGGCTTGTCTCTTTTCTTTTGAATTTAGACTCACGTGGGAACTCCAGATGAAGGCATAAATGATCATGAGAAATGAACCAGGGGATTAAATAGTAAAACAGTGAAGTGTCCCAAGAGAGGGTCACATGAAACTGTATGTGTATGTGTAATGGGCAGACACACTGTGTTAAGTGTTGTTCACGACATTATGGAGAACATGACATCCACAGATTGAGGCAGTTTGCAGTTTATGTTGAGCTTAAAGACACCTGTCAGTCCTCCCAGTGTCAGGCACAGAGACTCCTGCAGAGGGCTTAGGGAAACGAAGACGATACTGACATGTTGCCTTTTCTGAATATTTCTCAGTCTTCCCCGTTGTTTTAAATTATAGTGTAGTTACAGAAAATTTAAAATATGATATGGCCAGCAGATCAGGAGATAACTGTCACTGGAAAGACACGTTATAATTTCAGCAGGAGGTGCATGGAGGCCAGATGGCAAAGTACCCAGGTCATTTATGAGGCAGAGGGAAGGAGACCTAAAAGGAAATGCTTTTTTATGTTTCTGTGAGAAGGAAGGGATAAAGTAAAATAAGGCTTAAAATTAGCTAGTTTGAATCATTTCAGGGGGCTTTAAGACATAGGGGCTGTCTGTACCTCACCAAGGGGTGATTAGGGCAAGTAAATAGTGACCTAGAATGTGACATGCCAGGAGAGTAATGGGAATATGGGTTGGAATTGGTCTGCATTTGAACAACTTGCTCAATTCTTAGTCTGTAGGAATAGATAACCCCAAAAAGGTCAGGCCCTCCACAGCCAGAATGGTCTAGATATTACAGTATTTGATGCAGTATTTGAGAAGAGAAAATAAAAAACAGTACATCTATAGGAAATGAACTTTCTCCCTTGTGCTCTAATAACATCAGGGTCAAGGTCAGCACTTAAAGCAGTCTGTGAGTGTGCCACCATTAGCTTCCAGTGCTGCCATAATGTTTAACTAGCAATCCACTGAAACTGAGAAAGGGATATCTCACATGCAGAACTGAAGAAAGACTTTTGGCAGGCTTGGGGTAGGATAACCAGGGATGTAGTCTTATACAGATGAATGCCAAAGACATACCTTTCATATGTGGGAGAGAGCCATAGTAAGCCCCCAGATGTACTGAAATGATAAATGCATTCAATATTGGGGAATAACTCAGTTCAGGAAAAAATGGGAAACTGTTTAACTCACTTGGGATATGTTCTCGATGTGTCATTGGGACATCAGTTTGGATGATTAGGATTCTGGGTGAGTCTCCCATGAGGTTGTAGAAATTATTGGAGTCCCTTTGTGAACAAAGACTAGCACAAATTATTTCAGGGAGCAGCTGCTTTATTTAACAAGCGGAGTCTTGCCTTGGAGTTTCCCAAACATAAGGGCTTTCATTTAATTATCTTTTTTTTTTTCTTTTGAGATAGGGTCTCACTTTGTGGTTCAGGCTGGCCCTGAGCTCAGCCTCCAACTCACATCACAGCAATCCTCCTGCCTCTGCCTCCCGCGTGCTGGGATTAAAGGCATGAGCCACCACGCCACGGCACTGTGGTATGTGGTACTGATTACTGCTGGGGTGAGTCTCCGTGCCCAGTATGGTATGTGGTTACCGAGGATCAAACCTGGGCCCTTGCGCCTGTAAGATAGGCACTGGAACCACACTGAGCTAAACCCCCAGCCCTATCTTAATTTTTAAATGACCAGCAAGAACTAGATTGTAACAACACATTATTCTTGAACAGTGAAAGATACCCGAGTTATTAGACATAGACAGCAGTATGCATTGCATTTGTAAAATGAGTCTTGACATCGTTTTAATCAGCTGTCAAATTGAGTGAAAGCATATCATTTTTTATTGAAATCTTTATTGGTACATTACATATACACATCATTATTGCACTCCACAATGGGGATTTGTACCAGTATAAGACACAGTTTAATTCTCATTTTTTCCCATAGCCCTACCCACCCTACCACCCCCCATATACATATAATTTGTTTCATTTTTTTTGTTATAATCTCATTATTTTTCCCCCTTCACCCTATTTCACTTTGAGTATTTTCTATTTCACAATATATAACATACAATTCTAGAACTCACTTACATCTTTATTTTCTCATACCAGAGAAAAGATGTGATATTTACCTATCTGTGACCTATTTATTTCACTTATGAGGATATCCTCAAGGTATATCCATTTAAGTATAAATGAAAGCAGATCTTTAATGATATTTATTTGTAAGCCAATTTAAATTATAAGCAAATATTTTAAAAATCCATAAACTCAAATAAAGAAAAAATTGTTGAGTTCAAACAAAACAGCTGTAGCAAAAATTGGACAGACAGATGAACAAACCTACTTAAGAGAACTTGTTTATAAAGCCAGAGTGTACCTGAATGTATTTGGCCAAGTTCAGTTATAATAATCTCTACAGTTTTTTAGATTTGTAACTTCATAAAGACTAGTCAGACTTTTATAGATCAGTTAACAGAGATATCTTGTAATAAGAAACAAAAGGAATAAAAACCTTTTACTCCTCTGAAAGCAAAGACAGTTTTTAAGATGGGCGGTAGGCTGCTAGTTATCTGATTGGAATATATAGCTATATGGGCTTCTCATTGCTCTTTTGGTGACAATAGTTGTTGGATGGTTGGAGCTGAAAGCTAAAACTGCTGTTTTGGTAGCCACAGGTAATACTTTCCTCTAGAGGAGCAAACTGTTAAAAGGAAATTTTAACTATTTCTATGGATGGTTGAGTCAGCCAGGTTTGGGTGTAGAAAAAGGTATAGATAGCTAAGTATGGAGCTTCGTTTGTAACATAAACATTGGGGAGGAGGCCTGCCACAGATCTAATCTGTTCTGCCATAGATGTTTACCTATGACAGTTTTTCTCATTTTGCCTGTGACCTTTAGACCATTCTCAGTTATAGACTTTTTTTTTTTTATTCCAAAACCTCAGGTTAGTATATCTCTGAAAATAGTGACTGGCTCAGCAAAATATCCTGAAGTGAAATCATGACAAAAGAGGCAATCCTTTGGGGCCCAGGGTTTTCCTATTTTTTAATACCTATTCATAAAGTTCCCTAGAATTTATTCTATCAATGAATTTATCTGTTGTAAAAATGAGTCAGTCTGTCCTGTGGTATAAAAATCAGTCAGCCTCCTTCTTGAGGGAGGAGGGAAGTAAGAGGAGTTAATCTCTAGTTCTAAGGGCTGAAAGGCAGATAAAATTGGACTAAAGTTTTACATTTATTTTTTAGAATTTTAGGATAAAGTCTAGACTGGTTTTTCAACATGGCCCAGAGATACTGAAAGTCAGCTTCATTTTAGAAGGTTCCCAGGGAGAGGAAACTCACCATTCTGGAAACTTGGTCCTGAAAACTAGCAGCAGCCAAGAAGAGAATCGCCTTGGACCAAACACTGCTGAAAACAGCATTATTTTTGAGAGGTAGGGCAATGGAGAAAGAACAGAAGAGTGACTCTAAAAATGGCATAAGGACTGAATCTTGGACTAAATCTTGGCCATCTCAGGTACAGAAGGACAATTAAGATCAAGAGTTGACAATATAGAATAACTGAAAGACTTAGTTTTGTTTTTCTTAGACCGTTGAGAAAGTCTCCTATTCCTTCATCTAGTTGGCAGGCCATTGGGGTCTTCTATGGGGACTACTTGTCCTTAAGTGGGAATCAGTTGTACTTCTGGCTGTCTTCTGACCTTCTAAAATTATAATTACATTCATTTCCAAATGCAGTAGCAGCTTGTAATGCTGCACCGACTCTTACCAGAAGTCGGTGTTTAAGAGTAATATTGCTAGTCACTCTTTCCAATTAAATTATTAAGTCTGAAGAAGTCCACTAAAGACCTCAGTGTACTTATTAGGACTGTCTGAATACTTTCCTAGGCCTTGTTTGATCTATTTCAGGTCACTGAGAGGAAAAGACATGGGAATGCAGGTAGTCCTGTCTGACTTATAAATTTTGAACACAGACTAAGAATTATTTCTTAATGTAAGGAAAGTCTGAATATAAGGCAGTTCCGAATATAAGGCAATTCCAACCACATTCCCTCTTTCTTATAGTATGACTCTAGCTATAAGATAGTATCATAGTACTTCTCTCTGCATGCCGTTTTGGCTTAAGGCAGTAGGCAGGCCATCCATCGTGCAGGAAAATACTAAACCTTTCAATATGTGAGGGTTGAACATTTTCCATTGTTTAGGAATACATTTCAAAGGAGCATGACGTTTTGACATTGAGCTCCCCACTTAATGAAACAAGAGTAAGAAATCAGTATCCTTAAATTCTGCTTGATTTTAGGCCCTGTCGAGGTCCTCCAAGTTGATTCCACCTCAAGACAATTGACTGCCATCTGGAGACTCAGAATATAAAATGGGATTGAACTGTCCACCCTTTTACCAAGAGAGATCTTATCTTCCTAGGAAACTTGTGTTCTTATTCCTATAGGTATTTTTAAAAACAGAAGGGAAAAAAAATGAGAGTCAAGTCATGTCATATTCCGGTACAAACTCTCAGTGTTAAATGCCATGATGATGTGTATTCATAATGTACCAATAAAGATTTGAATTTAAAATAAATAAATAAATTTCAATATGGTGGTTTAAAAAAATAAAGATAAGTTATAATTGATTTTAACTTAAGAATCATGTTTAAAGAAGGAAGCATTGTTAGCAAACCAATAACCAGGAGCTCTAAACCATTGTTTTCTAATTCTTTGAGGCAGATAAATCAAAGGGCTGCACTTTCCATTCTGCAAAGATCACCTCTCGAATGGCATAGAGGAATTGTTGCCCGTGAAGAAGGTTCCAAGGCCCTTGTGTTGTTTACCAAATCTCCTAGGTGAGCTTCCTTAGCAACAAGATAAGGCTATAATTTAAATTTAATCTAAAATTTCTATCCCTGAAGCCTCATAGGTTAGACTTAGAATCATCACCTCCCATCCACGGTCCCTACGTTAGAAAAGCCCCTTTATTAGTTTCTTTTTTTTTTTTTTAAATTGAAATCTTTATTGGTATACTACATATATACATCATGATTGCATTCAACAATGAGAATTTGTACCAGTATATGACACAACTTAATTCTCATTTTTTCCCATAACCCTGCCCACCCTCCCACCCCCACCCCCCATATACATAAACTTTGTTTCCATCCTTTTTGTTATAATCTCATTATTTTCCCCCCTTCACTCCATTACGCTTTGAGTGTTTTCTAT
>PVIR01007209.1:0-62067 GCA_004026965.1 Petromus typicus
AGGACAGATGCTTCCGTGAATGTATTGTCTTCAGAAAGCAAGAGAATAGCAAAGGATGATAAGGAAAAAAGGAAGAGGAAGGAAAAGTCTCGTGGGGGACAGGAAGGTAGGAAGGGGACTTGAGAGAGAATTGAAACTGAGAGATTAGAAAGCTGAGGGACAGGGAGACTGGCAACCAGCAAGAATGAGAAATAATGAATATTTTAAAGGAGTGGATATTCTCATTAGCCTGCTTATTGGACTTTGTTTCTTTGACTACAACATTTTGCACTATGTATTTGGATTTTTTGAAATTACAAAAAGTATGCTAGCCTGCCTATTCTGAAATACAACAGATTTGTGATATACTAGAACAAAAAATGGTGAAGACCAATATTTTCATATATTGTTAATCTCTGATTATTCAGAGACTTCCAATCTACATGGAAATCTTGGGAGATATTACTCCTTATGTTTCTAGTTAAAGTCAAATTGTTATAAGTTCAATGTTTTTACCTTAAGACAAATTCAGTTTTGTGAATACTAATGTTTTCTCCTTAACTTTCCAATTTATAACTCCTGTGAAATGTTTTTTACCCTTTAATCATTAAATTAATGAAGTTCACATTAAGAAAACCATTTTCCAAAGAAGAATATGTTCAAAGCATTGATTTAAGGCTGGAAACTTATGTGTTGGTAATTTGTCAGTGGAACTAGTCATTCTCTAACTACTGACTTTTTAAATGAAACTCAGAGATTTATATGCTTAGAATACTAAGGTTTGAAATGTCTTTCTCTTTAAAATGTGAGACAGAAAGCCTCTTTTTCTCACACAACCATAGTAACAACGACTCTAGGGAAGGACATTAAAACTTTTTTTTTAAAAATTGAAATCTTTATTGTTACATTACATATACACATCATGATTGCACTTCACAATGGGGATTTGTACCAGTATAAGACACAATTTAATTCTCATTTTTTTCCATAGCCCTACCATAGATTTTATATATATAGGGGGGTGGTAGGGTGGTTGGGCATTAAAACTTTGCCCCTCAGCTTATCTGAATGAAAAGAAACATGAAGAAGAGGGTGTGAACTGAAAGTAGTGGCAAAGAAAGAAACAAAATGTGTGCCCACACTGGATTTGATTGGACGAATGAGGCCATTTGATCATTAGAAATGCTGGAACTGAAAACAGAGTTAGATGGTATGGGGAGTATGTATTTTGATAAGTTAGAATTGGCAATACTTAAACACTGGAGTTAAGGGGCGGGGAATTTAGCTCAGTGGTTCTGGCACCTGTCTTGCAAGCGCAAGGACCTGGGTTCAGTCCCCGGTAACCACATACAATATTGGGTGTGGAGACTCACACCCAGCAGCAATCAGTGGCACATACCACAGTGCCAAGCGTGGTGGCTCATGCCTGTAATCCCAGCACTAGGAAGACAGAGGCAGGAAGATTGCTGTGATGTGAGTTTGAGGCTGAGCTCAGGGCCAGCCTGAACTACAAAAGTGAGACTCTGTCTCAAAAAAAAATGTTTTTTAAACACTGGAGTTAATGGTTAGATACCACTTTAATGAGAATCAAGGTGTGTAATGTACTGGTGCAAACTCTCAATACTGAATATGATCATAATGTATATAAAATATGTACCAAAATTAATTTAAAAATAAATAAAAAGTGACCCAACACCTTCCAAACACATTCTTCTTAATGATGAGATGTCAGAAGAATGTGTCTGAAAATTAGGATGAAGACAATATCAACAATACTGGAAACAGTAGTCCTACATTCCCAATAGGGCAGCCACTACCATAAGCACTGCAGCTAGTCCAAACTGAGAGGTGGTGTAAATAAATTTTGAGGATTCCAAAAGTTAGAAAAAAAAGTTAGATACCATTACAAAATCTTGTATTTTATTAAATAGTTTATTGATTTCTTTCAGGCCATGAACCACTTAATATCTATGCTATAAAAGTAAGGATGAAACCCAGTACTATTTTTCCCTCATTGATTTTGTTGACAGGATTTTGGAGAAGGATAACACGTGAACTGTTATTCAGAGAATTTGTGGATTTTGCTAATAGGGATATGTTTTGTCTTGGCTTTATTAACTGCTCAGAACAATTGCCTTGTGCATGTTATGCCTCGGGCAAGGTATGATTCTTTAGTCACACAGCTTCATTTCTTTTTTATTACACTGGAGCTTGTGGTTTCCCTAAAGCAAGAATGCTGATTTGTATTTTATATTGAGAAGAAATGGCAGATTTAGAAAGATTTCAGTGAAATCATAGACAATTAAATATATGAAAGTCTTATTTTTATTTCATTTATGGTACTTTCTAAAGCCATATTTATATTTATATTATTTATATTTATATATATTAAGGGGTGGGCTGGCATCAGAGCTTTCTGGTCCTGAATCCAGATGGGCAGCTGGGAGTTTTGCAGATGGCTGCTAATATGGATGTCTGCATGGAAAATCAAATCATTTGTCAGGCTCAGTGCTTTCCATAAGCAGTGCTATGGTGCAATAAGCTTAGCAGGCACATAGACTCCAGAATGTTAAAGACCTCCTATGTGACATTTCCTAGGGTCTTGGCTATTAGCAAATAACACCCAGAAAAGGAGAAATTTAGTTAGAAGCAAATGTCTTGTTTTAATTGGCCTTTCTAGACTGATGAGTCATTTTTATTCCACTCTTATTAGAATTCTTTTTTAATCTTTAAATTCAAATCTTTATTGGTACATTATGAATACACATCATCATCACATCTAACATTGAGAGTTTGTACCAGAATATGACATGATTTGATTCTCATTTTTCCCCTTCCCCCGTCCTACAATCCCCTATCCCCTGTATAATAAGCTTTGTTTTCTTTTTTCTTTAGCTTTACTAGAATTCTTTTTATATCAACAAAGTCTGTGTTTTCCAACCATCACCACCACCACTACCACTGCAGCCAAAACAACAATAAAATCAACCATAACAAATGATAAAGTACAAAATAAGAAAATTAAATTCTGATCTTAAGTATGTTGTGTTTTTGTGTTTCTTATCAAAATACTTAAAAGTAAATACAAATGTTCAAAAAATAAATATCAGTCTGATTTATACCATATAAAATAATCTGGAAAGGGTTGTAATCATAAACAAACATGAAAGTTTTGGAAAAATAAAAGAATATCTTTTTAACTTTGTGTTAGCCATAAGCTGCATAAGAATTAATTGGGAGAGAAAAACTATGGTGAATCAATCTTTATCCAGCAAAAAGATTGTTTGTTACAAAATAGTGTCAAAAAAGGAAGAGATAAGGCACACATGGAGGAATATATATGAAACACAAAAACTGACAAAAAGCTTGTTTGCAGAATTTATTCAAATGCTGCTATGAAATAGCAAAAGGGACAGAAGGTGAGTAAAAGAAGCTAAGCAAAAGCCCAACATAGATAGTTCATAAAAGAAAATCCAGACATGACCGATACACACTTGAAATCTTGATGACATTCGTCATCATCAAGGAAATGCAAGTTAAAATTACAGCGAAATTCAACATACTGACCTGAATGTCTTAAATTCACAAAGCGACCACACCAAATGTTGGCAAGAATGCAAGTAAGTAAAGCTTGTGAGGAGATTAAATGGTGCAGTGACTTGCAAAGCCGCCTGACAGTCTGTTATCATTCACCACCCCTGTGTCCATGATTCTATCCATAAATACTGTCCAACAGAAATGGAAACATATTTATACAACAGGACTCACACATGCATAGTAGCTTCTTTCATAATTGCCCAAAACTAGAAACAGCCTGGCCGGGGACTTAGCTCAGTGGTTCTGGCACCTGTCTTACAAACTCAAGGGCCCGGGTTCGATCCCCTGGAAACCACATACAACATCGGCATGGAGACTCATGCCCAGTACTACATATCACAGTGCCAGGTGTGGTGGTTCATGCCTGTAGTCCCAGCACTCGGGAGGCAGAGGCAGGAGGATTGCTGTGATGTGAGTTTGAGGCTGAGCTCAGGGCCAGCCTGAACCACAAAGGAAGACCCTGTCTAAAAACAAAAACAAAAACAAACAAAACAAAACAAAAAAACACTAAAAACAGCCTAACATTTCAACTGCAGATGAGAGGATAATTTAACTGTGGTATGTACCCAAAGGAATACCTTGTAATTAAAAGAAGCAATTGTGATGCAATCCATGGTCCATATGAATCTCAAAGCCATCATTCTGAGAGAAACCAGCCAGGTGCAAAGCTGAATTCTTGGATTTCATTTTATGAGATGCAAGAGCAGGTTGAAGTCATCTATGGTAGTGGCATTCAGTGTAGTGGTTGCTGTGGGGTGTGAAGGTAGCCAACAAGAGACTTAAAGGAACTTCCAACATGGTAGAGATGGAGATATTTAACATTTTATTAGGGCAGCAGAGAGTGTGTGAGTACATGACTGTGTGTGTATTGAGATTTAAGGTCTTTAAATTTCAATTATGTCAATTTTACTTCAATTAAAGTTATTAATTCTTAATTTTGTAGTGCATCCTAATTGGGACTTTCCCATTTGTGGCCAAAACTTTTATTCTAGTTGTAATGGACAGCCAGGGGGGAAGTGAAGTGATATGCTTTGATTTATGCGTGAGCATGGTCATTTTAATTGCTATATGGATACTAAATTAGGTAGAAAGCAATTAGGAGGCTCTTGCAAGAGAGTCTATGCGAAAGAAAATAAACTTGGGAATGGAGCTCTGGTGGTAAAGATGTTGAAGTAGTGGTATAATTTAGGATCTGCTTTGTTGTAGAGTGTGAAAGACTTCTAGAAGAGTCATATAGGGACTCATGTAGGGAATGAGGGAGAGACACAAAACAAAGATCGTATGTAAGCTTTCCACTCAGATAACTTAATGGATAGTAGGGATACTTGCACAGATAGCAAGCATCAAGTAAGGGAGTAATCTTCATGTGTGTCTTGTGTGCTTATAAATGCAGAAAGAGTTCCATTTGGGGGATGTGTATTGGTCACTTTTCCTGTGGTTGAGACAAAAAACCTGATGCTTGCAACTTAAATGAGGAGAGATTTGTGTTGGGACACAGTTTCCGTGGTTTTAGTCTGTGGTCAGCTGGTTCCAATCAGAAGCACCATAGTGGATGGTGTGGGAGAGGAAAGCTGCTCAATTCATGGTGGCATGAAACAGACAAGGAAGGAGCAAGAGAGGAAGGGACTATGGATTACATATAATCCCTGATATAATTTCTCCATTACCTTTGTCCTCAAGTGGGCTTCACTTACTAATAGCCCAATCAGCTGTATAACCAAAAAGTTAGCTCTTATAATCCTCCTTTCCAAATGTTCTTTAATCTAGTAAAGTTGAAAGTTAAGCTTACCCTGCACAACTAATCACATCTCCTCAAATCAAATGATCAAATTCATATAAGCACAATACCGAGGTCATAAATCTACCTGGTATGATATGAAAATTCTATGTCAAACTCACAAAACAAGTTACATTCTCTTAAGATAAGATGACAAAGTAGTAAACATCTCTATCGCAAAATGGAGGAATAGAAAGGGTTTGGATGAAAGCACTATCAAAACCCAACAGAGTGAAGCAATAATTCCTGTGGTTCCATGTCCAGCATCTGCAGGATGTGGGTGTGAGATGTGAGTTCCAGGGCCCAGTTGGTCCAAGCTCTATGGCCTTGCTGGTTGCAGCCCGCAGGGCATGACCTCTTGGGCTAGCTCCTGCTTGCTGCCTAAACCATTCTTTAGCAGATATTCTATGACCTTAACACTCCAACTTTCTGAGCTCTCCACCGTCGCTTTGGCTTGCTTCTCACCATTTCACACATCTGCCTCTCAGAAGCACATTTCTGGTCTCCTAGATCTTCCTTTGATATCTGCATAGAAGCTTCCATAACTTTACATCTCTTACATTATGCAAGCCCAAGAAAAATCAGTGTCTTGTGGATGACATGAAGGTCTGCTCCCAGAATTAGCAGTAGTTGGGCCTTTTTGGAACATGTCTATAGTGGCCTTTAAGTGCCCAAGTAGCTAACAGTGAAGTGCGCCCCAGGAAACAAATTCATTAGGAATCCCTTCTTAAGCAGGGGTTTCAGAAAATCTTGTCAAATGCCTGGTAGACACTTTTGTACCTTTGAGCCTACAGTGATAGGGGTCTTACTCATTTCCTAAGTGCTTTGAAGGCATCTTTCTTTCTTTTCTACTTCAAAGTATTTGCTGTCTTATAATAGAACTAATCTCTTCACTTCATTTGGAGTCATTTTACACATAGTTATTTTCAAGCCAGTTATTAAGTTGTCAGATATTTCTGCCACCAATTCTTACTGTAAATCAGACTAAAAGTAGTGATCAGTATCCATGCCATAGCCTGAACGTTGGGTGCCTTGACATTTCTTTCACTAGATAATTTTTTCTGCTACCTTTAAAGTCTTATGACATGAGAAAAATATAGAAAAAGTTTTTTCCAGAATATAACACACATAACCTCTGGCACAGTTTCCAGTAGAGTGCTGATTCCTACCTGAAACCTGTCTTGTCTCTATTACCCTAATTCTATTTTTTTTTTTTTTTAAGACAGGGTCTTGCTTTGTAGTTCAGGCTGGTTCTGAACTCAACCTTGAACTCAGAAATCTTCCTGCCTCTGTATCCTGAGTGCTGGGATTACAGGCATGAGCCACCACGCCTGGCACTGTGGTATGTGGTACTGATTGCTGGTGGGTATAAGTCACCATGCCTGGCATTGTTGTATGTGGTTACCAGGGACTGTACCTGGGTCCTTGTGCTTGCAAGGCAGGCTGTGGAACCACTGAGCTAAATCCCTGGCCCAGGAAAGTAAATTTTTGAGGAAGGAATCAGAATAGTTCTCACAAAGGTGAGACATAAACTTAAATTTGAAGTGAAATCAATAGAGTATGGGCTATCTCAAACTGTGTTAATTTCTAGATAAGAATAATTAGTTAGCTGTATGTAACAAGGGTGGAGTTTCCTACTGTAGATGTGATAAAAGAAGAGTTATCTTCAGTTCAGAAAATAGCAACTCTATGTTTTCTAAACTCTAAACCCATTTTTGATTTTCCTGTCTGCACCCTAAATCAAATCTGTCAGGAAACTGCATCAGATAATGATTTTAGTTTGAGCAAAGGATGATATATTGTTGAAAATTTCATGAGGTAGGGGGTGACACTTTGGTTGCATAGTGGTAGGAAGATTGCAGATCCTTAGGAAACATGGAAATGTTTTAGTATGGATTATTACTTTGATGAGGAGTTTGGATGCAACACAGATTTTGAAACAGATTCTTGAAGCACTTCAGTTTGTGATGTTGGATCTTAATGACAGAAGTGTATGAGTTTGGTGGAGGAAAAGCCATTGGAATTAAGGGAGTCAAGAAAGTGACAGGCCAGCATGTTTGCTGGTGGATGGGGAAGTTACTGCAAGTGTAAAAGCACAGGGAAAGGGGATGAGTTAGATGCTGACATCACCAATAAAGGAAGGAGAGGAGGAGAGGCAGAATAAAAACATCAAACAGGGATGAATGACACAGTTTAATGAAACAGGCCTTGTAAAACTTAGGATTTGGGAAAGACAAATGAGGCAAAACCACTTGGAAATGATGTTGGAGAAAAAACAACAAACTTTACTTTTAGGGTCTGAGACACATGGAGTGTGAGACGGCAACAGCACAATGCCAACACCAACCCCCAAAACAGGAACAGAGCAAGGAAAGTGTTTGGGGAGTGCAGTAAGGAAAATACTAATTTCTGTAGAACAAGAAGATGAGGAACCATCTGAGAACACAGATTCAGGGGGGAAGCTTGCTAGGGGAATACTTTGAATTCCAGAGAGCAAAAGAGAAGATTTTAGGAGAATGGAGATAGATAGGAGATATCCACAGAGGAAAGGTGAGATGCAAGGCAGATGGTTTGAGGGATTAGTAGCTGAGGGGATCGGGAAGCACTAATGTGGTGTGGTTCTGTAAGGCAAGTAGCAGTTCTCCAAGTGGTTGATCTTTTTCTCAAGGGAACAAGAAGGCCATAGGAATATGCTGAAAACAAGGCCCAAGGACAGCTAAAAATATTGGTTAGGAGGGAAAGGATATGACAGGAATGGCTACATTTACGTGGCTGTTGATTCAGAGGCTTTGTTGGAATTTTCTTCTAGCTACTGATCTTAAAAATTGAAGTCAGGCAATTTTTTTCCCTCCAAAAGCAAGTTGAAACATCTGTGGGTAATCTATGCTAAAATAGTATCTTCTGTGAGCTTTCACATTCAGAACTATATTTATTTTGTAACCATTGATTCACTTCCAGATGACTGCATATCATTTACATTTGAATTATACACCTGTTAATTAGTTTTATATAATCAGTCAGCAGAGAAACTTGGGCAGGAGACCAAAATGGTTCCAACAACTGGCTTCTCAAATGAATCCAAGATCTGATTGAAAAGGAAAGACATAAACACACAGCCATATCACCAAAGATGGATTTGATCAGAGTTACAATGAAAGATACTAGTTTGTGGGGTACACATAATACTTGATGTGTTATTGTTGCTTTTTCAGAGCTTTGCATGGTCTGGGCCTCATTGTATAGATGTAGATTTGGTAATCAGCTCAGAATTCAAGAGGCTTAAGGGGATTTCATAGTTGCTAACAGAACGAAGCTTTTCAAAATCCTGGTTTATTCATGGTTCTCTAAGATATTAACATAAAATCAGGGATCGAGTGAGGTTCTACTGTTATTTATTTTGTATTATTGGAATAGATATTGTTATGAGGTGTACCAGTTGCTACATGGAGTGGTCAAAAAAGTCAGAAACACCTTCTGGCTTAGAGAATTCCACTTAACCTGAATCTCTAGGTGCCTGACCTCAACAGTGTGTTTGTACAAATGGCATCAAATCATAGCACTGAAATTCTTGTCCTCCTTGCTAGTTCCCATTCCAATTGTTAAAGTGAATTAACTGCTACAACACTGCAGCAGTTCTGTGATGTAGGGGCTCTTATGACCTACCTTTTAAGTGGAGGATCTGGAAGTGCCGAATGTTAAGGGACTTGCGAGGCCAAGGTTATAACAGAGCTCCTGTCAGTGGTCGGCCAACATTTGAAACCTCCGAGCCCCAAATCTTACTGACTGTGCTGTGTCATTTCACACCTCACAGGAGCTCTTAGAAACTTATCTACCAAAGCTGGACTTGATCGTTCATTGCCCAGGTGCTCTTCCTTGTTTCTTGTGTGTTTCTTATCCTTAGAAGGCATTTCCAGAAAGTTCCAAAACATTCTCTCGAATTTGTCTGCCAAATCACTACATGCTGCTAGTCTTCCCCTTCATCCTTCCTCTGCCTTATCTGCATCTGTGTTTATGAAGCAGCCTTGTGGCAAAGATGTGAAATTGCTGATGTCTTACAATTGCTTTCCCTTGATGCTCCAAAAGCCGTTAGTTCTCACGGTCACAGCGGGCCTGGGATAGATTCATACACAAGCGGGTAACGAACTTTGTTCCACCAGGTGGGGGATTGTCTCTGGCAGGAGCAGTGCTCTTTTGAGCATTTCAGAAGCAGTCTCTTGAAAATAGTTACTGCAGCTTCATTCTCCAGTGTGTTTCTAGTTTGTTCTCCACATATTTTTCAGGGTTAAATGGTATCTTTAGCGCTTGTCTCTCTTGTAAAAATACACTCTATAATTCTTTTTTTTTTTTCTAATTCTCTTATCCTGGAAACAAAAAATAAAGTATTCTTTCCTTTCTGTGTCCAGGAAGCCTGTGGGCTGAAAGTCTTCCTAGACTATGGCCTGGCAGGCACATCAGATTCCATATTTCAGAGCAGTATTTAAAAATATCTACTAGACAAAGGAGTACATCTCAAGAGGCTTAGAATCTTCATATCTAGGCCACCAAAAGCCAAGAGAATGAGGCTGAGATGCATACTAGGAGCAGAAAGATGCGTGTTAATGAACTGTGTTAGAATGTGACGAGGTGGTAACAAGGCCTGCTTCAGGCACGGATGTGACTAAGATGATACTGGTTTGCAAATTTCCTAGTATCTTCCTTTTAAACTATTCAGCTCCTTCTTTAATGTAATCCTTTGTCTGAAGTGGAGAGAAAATTAACTATACATTTGAAAGGAATAGCCTTATGCAATCCAAACTTTGGAGTAACTGTGAAAGGCCACGCTGACTTTCTTCCTGCTTTGCTGTTCCTAGTCCCTTTTTCTGTGAGTATATGAAGGAAGGCGGGCACCAACCACTGAGGTACACCTCAGTCTGCCCTTATTTTTTTTTTTAAATCAGAAGCTCACTCAGCTGCCCAGGCTGACCTCGAACGTGGGATTCGCTTGCCTCAGCCTGAGTAGCTGAAATTACTTTAATATGAGAAGAGATTCATATATCCCTGCAGAGGATTAGAAAGAAAGGAAGAGGATTTGAAAAGTCCTTTCAGCCAGCCTTAAAATCCTAACTCCCTTCTCACTAACTATTCAGGCTAAAGGGCTGTTCCACTCGGTAATGCTATTTCTGGATTTTTAAACGCACGCTCAACTACATAGAGGCATCACTCTCTTTTTGTTCTTTATGGTGTGAAACTCCTCTGCTTTGGAAAGTTTTTTACTCCATGAAAATTTGTGCTTTGACAGATCATCTTCTTAATTTGGATTGTCAACCAAGGCAAATATCTTGGAAGTTTACAAGTATATATTTAGTGTTAAAAGAAAATTACACACTATGAAGGTGGTCATAAAGTGCTGCTCTAATACAGGATGACATGGAATCAAGATGGCATTTTCTTAATCTCTAGTTCCAAAATGAACGTTTTATTCACAGCAAGAAATAAAAACCTTGCATATGTAGCTGCTCTGTTGTTTCTATTGACAATAAGTAGAAACAATAAAATAGATGCTTTGTTCCTAAGGCGACAATCATAATCAGTTATTAATATTCGATACTGGGAGAGCACAGAGGAGAAATAAACAATGGGATTTCTGGAGCTAAATAAAGTGGCTTTTTTTCAGTACAAGGGATCAAACTCAGATCTTGCACTTGTGAGGCAGCGGTGCCATTGAGTTAAATCAAGCCAAACAGAGATTTAAGGTTTCTCTATATAGTGATGGATTTTAGGAAATTATCTGTTAGTTGGAATCTACTTTTTAATAGCTCTTAGTTACTTTTGTATTATAAATGCTGTATTATACCATTCTGAAGCACAAATTATGTGCCATACATCAATATACATCATCTTTAGTGATCATTAAAAATTCAGGATAGAGCCTGTTCTTCCTGCTTTGCAGAAGTTCTGAAAATTTTGTTGGCTTATTCATATGCAAGTGAAAAGCTAGAATTAAAATCCAAGTCATCATCTTGCCCAACTTAAATTCTTGGCTCTTTAAATTATATCTGGGAACATCTGCAGAATAAAAATTAGTCCGTGGCTCTTTCTCATGCTGATACACAAGTGGAAGTAGTTATAGAGGGGACAGGCAGTTAGGCTGGACCAGGAAAAATACAGTGATTATTTAGGTGTGTGTATGTGTGTGCACATGTGTGTATATGTGTTTGTGTGTGAGAGTAAACAGCCAAAGTTGGAAGTGATTTCAGGTGGATTAGAGCAACTTTTGAACAATCAGGGTACTAAGATGGATCACAGCTGGTGGCTGAACCAATCAGAACAAGGAAATACATTACACAAGGCTGGAAAGAGCAGAAACAAAGGTGTTACAGTTAGGCCTCTACCAGAAACAGTGCTCTCACCAGTCATGTATTCAGTCAATTAACTTATTCATTTTTTTCAGGAAAACATTTCTTAGTGTTTACTATATGCCAGACATATGGTTATTGTAGTAGATGCACTATACAGTATGAACCTAGTTATGAGTGTGAAAAAAACAACTAGAAACATCTTCCCGGTATATTTATTAATTATTTATGTGTTATTCTACTACCTACTAATACTCTAGTCTATACACAGCTGGCAGATGAAAGGGTTTTCTTAGGTTCTTTTACATGATAAGATTCACCGGATGACCCTAAGCTGTACATATTACATTGACTTAGGAAATCACAGTTTGGAATCTCATTGGCAGCGGGGGAGAGGCATGCATTGTTCGTCTCTTGTAGACAAGAGCTGCAGCTGCATATGCTGACATCCAGGCACCAGTTTAAGAACCGGATCCTTTGACTTCCAAGGGTCATGTCCATGCTTAGAGGACTGACTGTCAGGAAGCAGGTATGAAAGTCCCCTTGGCTCAAATGCCTCTTCTCTTGTGAGGAAAAAAATCTCCTACACACATTTCTTGAGGCAGCACTAGGACGCTCCCCACAAGACTCTAAAGCTGCAGCATTCCCATCAAGTAGTTATCATTTATTTATGTTTTTTCCCACTGCCACTGTCGTTAATAATCCGAGATCATTTTACCCTAAGCAGAGCTGCCTAGAAATATAGCTGACACATATTCTTTTTTCAGATTGCTGATAAGTAGACCTAGAAAGTGAATTGAACATCATGTTCTAAAGGAGAAAGAGAAAATAGTTTGTTAGCCCTTTATGCCCACACATTAGTGTCTGATGAGTATTTGTTGGATGAAACAGAGAAAAGCATAAAAAAGGTAGGGTATGAAGTACCTAGTTGAGTGAGGGTTTGACTTTCTAAAGTTTAGACAAATTCAATTCCTGGTTTAAAAAAAAGCCTACTTACTATGTTGTTCCCATGAATGATTTTGCATTGCCAGTGTGTGTGTGACCCAGCAGTATCTTCCAAAGTGCTGTTTTTGACAGCTTGTTGAATTGTGGTTGAAAGTACGATAGCAAAGAACAACAAGCTAGACCCACTTCTGTGTTCTTAGGAAGCCATTGAAATGAGCTCATCCTTTAAATCTAGCTCGCAAGTTACAAAAGCATTTAAAATGATGTACTTTCTGTGTCATAAAATATGTATTAGCACAGCCATTCTAACACTGTGTTACTGGAGACATATTTCAGAGGTTAATCTCTTCTCCTATGTTCTGCGCTAGAACACAATATTTCTTTTATCATGTTGCGTTATAATTGCGTTATTACTAAAATATAATTTCTCCCCCATTGGAAGTAAGGCTTATGAGGACAGAATTATGTCTGTCTCCTAACTTCATCCAGTGCATAATACATAGAATTTTTCATGGTAGCTACTCAACAAGGTTTGTTAAATGGATGAATAAACGAGAGAAGGTAACTACAATGTAGATTTTAAGGAACTAAAACAAGCAGAATTTTCCTCATGACATTAAGTGGACTTGTTTCATGCCATTACAATCTGACTTCACTAGAGCTGTGTTTTGAGGGACAAAGTCAGTTTTATGTTTTCTTTTAAGGATAGTATTGGAAGATTGATCCATTAATTGGTAAAAAACATAGACAGCTTTTAGGTTGTAGTGTATTTCCTATAGTGAACTACTATGAAAATGTTTGCCAGGATACCCAAGGGGTTTTGATTGAATTTTAGTGGACTTTTCATGGCACCTTTAAAGTCCTTGAACAGTAATTCTTAAACACCCAGAGTTGAAGTTTAAGTCATTAATAATATGAAGGAAATATCTTAAGTCCATGCAGTTCATATTTTGAGCCCTCTGTAGTTTATCAGTTGACTAATCAATTCATCTTGCACAATTGATGGTGATTTAAGATTTGCATAATAATATTTTATTTAAATCTGTATTTTAGATATGAATTTCCTACTTTATAAATGCTAAAGTCTCCAAACACCATGTGACATTTAACACGTGTGGAGTCAAACAGCCTGAGTTTGAGACAGGACTGCACCAGGACAGTCTCTGCTCCTTACATCTCTTCTCCTCAGTGGCTTCATTTGGAACCTATGTGACCCGACAGAGTGCTTGTTTTGTAAGGTCATTTTGAGAAATCGTCTACTGCAAACTCTTAGAAGAGAGAATGACAGGTGGTGGTGTCTAGTATGTGTTTGGTATCAATCTACTTGAAGTCAAACAATAAATAAGTAATGGAAGTAACATTTTAACTGGTTGTGGGTTTTAAACTTCAGTGTTCCTGCTCCTATTCACATGGTACACGCCATCTTTAAAATTTACTTTGAATGGTTCGTATTTTGCCAAAGTGATATTTTTCTCTAGGTTTTGGAGTTATCATTGGATAGTTACAATTATGTAATTTTTCTTTGAAATATCATCACCTTGGTTACATCTATTGGCTTATAGTTAGTTTTTTATTTGTCAATGTGAATGGTTGAGAAGATAGTGATTGTTAGTTATTTTTATGTATTTATTAGAGTAACTCAAGTATACCAAGTCCTTAAATAGCCTGTTGATTAGTTAGAGTTATGGACAAAGTATCATGAGTCTTGAGAGATGAGACTTCCTTAATCTGCACCTAAATATTTCACTTTTAAGCTATTTGAACTGTAAATCTCTTGATGTGCTTTGAATACTTCCTAGTTATGTAAAACATAGACTCATTTTCACAAGCAAGATATCATTTTTACTTCCTCTAGGAGGTTCCAGCTAAAATACTGTACTTAGAAACAGTACTTTACAGAACATATATAGATATGAATGTAGATTATAACCATGTGAATGAGTGCCTAAGCTAGGTTGGAGGACAAGATCATTGCAAGAGAATTGGGATATGTAGTGCTTGTGTCTCTATCATGCTCCAAGTGTAGACACTTAGGCAGATGTAAGGCATGTAGGCTGAAATACAGGGCAAAGATCTGTATTGGAGATGCAGAGATTTCAGCAGGTGTGTGGAGATAATTCAAGCCATAACAATGGCAAAAGATGTCTCAGGGAGTCTATGGAGGGAATCTTGGGGGACACTAAAGTGAATGGATGTGTACGGAGGCCACAAAGGATACCTAGAAAAAAATCCAAGATACTAGATGAAAACCAACTGGGAAATACAAAGACCTGCTCTTTTGACAGATGTATTTTAAGCTATGGCTATATGCAATATGTTGAGCTGTGTCAGTCACAATAGCAGAAAAACGTGTATGCCATTGGAGTAAGACACACAAAGTTATAGTAAATACATAAATTCTACATTTTTTAAAAAAGTAGTCCAGTAAGATATTATAAAGCAATAGATTGCAGTTTTAAGTCAGTCTGGATAGGTGAGTCTCACTGGGAAAATGACATTTCAAGAAAAACTTGCAGGAGGTATGGGGAGAGCGAAGTAAATATTTCAAGAAGAATGCAATAACTCCGGGGTTTCAGAAAGGTCAAATAAAATATTGATTAAAAGATTAAGTTTGATTTTTAATATTTAGAATCAGTTTTGAATTAGATGAAGACAGACTTACTTGGTGGCATGGAGAGGGCATAGAAAGCAAATTACACTGGGTTAAAAAGTATAATCCCAGCACTCAGGAGGCAGAGGCAGGAGGATGGCTATGAATTTGAGGCCAGCCTGGGCTACACAGTTGAGTTCAGAGCCAGCCTGAACTATGAAGTGAGACCCTGTCTCAAACAAACAAAACAAAACAAAACAAAACAAAAACCTAAAAGTATGTTGAGGTACAACATGAAAGGAAAAGGAAACACTGTAGTATCCAGGGGGGATATGAATTAATAAAGATTTTGTTATGTTTTGTGAACTCTCGAATGAGCAAGTCTTGAGTGTAATTATAGACAGACAAGGAAAGGAAGCATGAGAGTTAGAGAAACAGGAGTTAACAGGAGGTGATGAATTTAGGGGAAGAGACACCCAAAGACACAAAAATGGGAGACAGCATGGGCGATAAATGCAGAACAATCTTTCCTGGGGGACAAAAGTGAACAGGAAAGATTGACTTGTTCATCGGTCATTCCGCAGTGAGAGGTGGCAAAAGATGGCTTTTTGTCTGTAAAACAAGGAATGAGGCTCTTTGTTTAAAATGCTAAAGCAGGTAGTGAGGGTTCAGGCTTCTTCTTTAGTACTATCCAGAAGCTCGTCTCCTTACGCATGAATTTTTCATCCCATTCATTTTCGTGATCACGTACTGTGTCTTTTCTGTAGTAGATTTAGCAGACTGAGTGTCAAAGGAGGATGAATAGAAAGCTGGGTTGATCCTGGCCTGACATTTATCCTGGTGTGTGACATGAATTGATAGGGAGAATGAGAGTTAAGGGATTTGAAAAAAGTACATTCAAAATGTAGATTAGTCATAGAAAAGGAGAGAATAAACAGAGTAGGCTGACAGATTGAAGAGGAGCAAAAGAGACAGAGGGGGTGTGAGTGAACTGGAGACTGAGAGGGTGTGGTTCCATGAACTTGGTACTGGAACAGAAGACTTTAAAAATGGGGCGTACCACGTGACATCAAACCCCGGATGTGAAGCCGGGAACGGGTGGCGGTGGGTGCTCGGCGGAACTGACGATGACAAGCTTATGGGACTGGTCACCCTCGTGGGAACTGGTTCACTCTGATGACAGCGATTGACAGGGAGATGGAACTAGGTATGGAGCCTGCGCTGCATCTTTAGATAAGATGAGGAAACTAAAAGGAAGGCAACGGAGGGGCCCCTGGAGCTCCTACCCAACCAAATTCCATAACGTGTACGACTCTCTGTTAGACGCAGAAAGCTAAGGTCACCCTCAGTGCATGTGGTAGTATAGGTTGTGTCTTCTTTTTAATAGGAAAATCCATCTTCAACTTGAACATTCCCCACTTTGTTATAACCCTGATACCCCTGCACCCCAATTAACTGGAGATTTTCTTCTTTCAACTCTACTTTTTGGCAGAGAACAAATCACAGTATAATGATTCATCTTAGAGATTAGTGACACTGCCAACTTGCTGGTCTGGTGGATTCATGCTGGCATCCTATGTTTTCTGCATTTTCTTCTTTAAAATCATCCAGTGAATGTCTGAGTCTGGGGATGAGGATGCAGCCAGAACCCCCCGATAGTCTCACAGTTAAAGCTTTAATAACCAACAAAAAACAAAGTCAGAACATTGAGGAAAAAAGGCTGAGCCCAGGCTCGACTCTTGTTCTCTGAGCAGCAGCAGCCAAAGGCCAGATACTGCAGCAGCAGAAGTGGGAGCAGAAGAACCCATAGCCCAAGCTCGCCTGCACCTTTATTTGGTACAAAGCCTTCTGCCCATTATCCTAGTTTGCATAAAATAGGGCGGTCCCACAATAATCCCTGTAGGTAAAGGTTACATAGGGCAGGGCAGACATTCTTAATTCCAGTACATCCCAGTAAATCCCAAAGCCAATAATCTTAGTGCAATAATCCTTGTAGTTTAAAATCCCAGAGTAAGGCAGATGTCCACAATAATCCCAGTAGTTGATTCTGCAGAGCAGGGCAAACATCTTCAAATCCAAGTAAATAAATCCCATTAAGTAAGTCTTAAATCTGTGGTTCCCTACAAGTGAGAAATGACAACTGGAATGAAAGGTGGAGGAGTTGATATGACCTAGCCAGTCAATTGGATATAGATCTGTTGAATCCATGGAAGCTGGAGAAGAATCATATTCAGACTTGATGTTTTTGATGAGAAAACTGTCTAGGTACTTGCTGAGTGAGCTGGAATAGTTATTCTTTTTGAAATATATGTCTTGTTTTTGTGAATATCTGAAGAAGGGCATTTTTTTCTCTACTCTGAATGGAACTCATTCTTACAAAAGAGCAAAATAGAAGCATAATGTCAGCCATTTTGATCCATTTCCAAACAGGAGCATTTAAAGAGGAGCAAGTTTTATAAAACAACTTTATACATGTCATTTTGTCATTGTACCTGCAACCTTGTAGGTTTTCACCCTGAGCAAGTAAAATAAATAAGCTAATTTTAGCTCTAGGTACATTTCCCTTATTCTCTGGAGAAGATGTACAAGCTACTAACATATCCAAGTTCTGGGGGATAGGATGGGTCCAGTGAGATTGAAATGAGCTGCTTATATAGACAAAAGCCATTAGCAGTGCCATTATATATAAAATATCATAAATGTCATAAAATTACTTGTTAATAATGAGAACAATGTTTTGACTTTTATACATTTGCAATACATGTGATTCCTAAATAGAAACTTTTGTCTGGTACCATCCTGTATGTGCCTGACCTCATTTTCCCATCTGTCATATCCATTCCCTTTTTTCTGTATCCTTTTACTTTCTTTTTTATTAAACAATTAAATACTAAGTACCAGTTATGATTATTTGAAACTATAAATAAATAATTGAAGTATACTTTCCATTTTTGAAAGACCTATTTTGCAACATTCTGTTGGGAGAAAATTAGAGCAAAGAGGTAGCAGAGATGAGACAAACACAGTTTCTAAATCTTAACACAGTGCTGGAGGGGGAACATTTCCCACTCTCTCTTGTGAAAAAAGGAAATTTAATTTTTTTGAGTCAGGATTTTGCTATGTAGCTCAGGTTGCGCCCAAACTCATGTAAATCCTCCTGCCTCAGCCTCTCAAGTGCTGCAGTTATAGGCGTGCACCACCTTGCCCATCAGGAAAATTAATTTGATAAATTTTCTAGACGTTTGCATTCAGAAAAAATTGAACAGAGCCTTGAATGAGAGAAAACAATTCAGTAATAGATATAAAATCTGACATTGATAATAATTATAGTTTGCATTAAATACATAGGCCAGGCTCCAAAGTCCTGGCATCACGTAAGGGCAAGATAAATGCAGAGTACATTATAAGGACAGTAGCATATATGACTTGAAGAAGAAAGGACATTTTCCATATGGGGTTACATATATTTAGTTACCTATCCTTCAGTTATCATGGTATGCAGTGGAAGATGTCAGAAAGAAGGATATCATAGAAGAGAAGCCTCAAATTCCATTCAAAATATTCATTTGTTAATATTAGAAATTCCTCTCTTAAAAACTTCCTACATTAGAAAAGGTGAGTGAGTTTATTTTGGAACTCAGAGTCAACTGCTCTGAGGAAGCTGGAAGAGTAGTCATGATGGCTGGCAAACACAGCCGGAAGCGCATTCTCCACTTGACCTGTCCACTGACCCAGGCCCTCCCTTTAACCTTTTTAAAAAAGCAAAACAATAAGTGAGACTCACTGTATCATTATTTTTCTCTCAAAAATAGAATCCACTAGTATATTACTCCAATAAAGCAGATTGGTGACTCTGGCTGTCACTCATGTGAAAGGTCTTTGCATGTAGATTTTAGTTTATTTTCTGTT
This sequence comes from Petromus typicus, assembly GCA_004026965.1. NCBI lineage: Eukaryota > Metazoa > Chordata > Mammalia > Rodentia > Petromuridae > Petromus > Petromus typicus. The sequence goes on from PVIR01007209.1 coordinate 19,133, forward strand.
GAAAAATAAGTATAATTCTAGCAAGGGTTTGAGTACTTTCTGAGATTATTTACACAAATATACTGCGTTTATTTTTAGCTTTTGTGGAAAAAAAGTGTGTTGTTTAACCTTGAGGATGTAGGTTGTATTCTTGCTCTGTGATTTTAAGATTCAGCACAGTTTTAGACTCCCACGAGCAACTCTCTTTTGTGATGGGCAATTCCTTCACTTCTGTGGGTTGTTCCCTGAAGTTTTATTTCTGTGAGAAAATTATTGGCCAATTGGTTCAAAGCAACACTTTAACTGCATGATTGAGCTTGCTTCTTCCCAGCTATGATTTCAACAGTTACAGCATTGGCCACAGAGGAAAAATAATAGGTTTCTCCTACAGTCAATCTGTCATGCCTCTTGGCTTATGACCATTGGTGGAATGAATCAGCGTGGCTCTTGGTGAGCTGTCTCCCTGACACCAGTACATCGTTAAGGCCCCAGGAAGCATGTCCATGGCTTGTTTACTGCCATGGCTAAGTCTCCAGAAACTGTGTGATTTACTCTTTTCTTCTTTCTCTGCCACTTTCTCCATTATTTAATAAAAAAACAAGTTTAAAGACAGCCAGAAAATATTACATGACTCCTCTATGAAATTCAGAAATAACTGAATTAAATTTTGCAAGGCAACTTGATGCTTTGCTTTAAGAAAGGATACATTTTGCCTGGTAAATTTTTTTTCACTCCAAAATTCTGTAGAGTTTTACTCAATATTAACAATAGGAACACAGTTCAGCATACTTACCTCTTGGATCTACGCTCTCCTTTTGGAAGTATGGTTTGAAACGCAGCAGGACTTGTCATTGTTTGGAATGTTTAAAAACCTCTGGAGGGATTCTTAGGAAGACTTTGCATGCAGTACTGGGAATAACTTCTGTGATTACAAGAGATAAGTGTTCAGATAAGACCATTTGTGGTCCAAGAAAAGTCTCTCTGCTCAGTGATCAAGGTCCATGGATGAATTAACCTGCAAAAGCTTCCAATGCTCACATGTCTAGTGAACCATTTACTATGGAAAGATCTGAAAACAGAATCCAGTTCCTCTTCCTGCTCTAGGACAGAGGTGAATTATGAGGAATAATCCTCAGATATTATTTCTAGATCTCTTATTTTTGTGCACTTGTGTTTGTCTTTTTTTCCTGTGATTTCCCTCTTTGTGATGTGAGGCTCTTTGTAATTGAGTCACTGAGCAGTGTTCGTGAATGTTCTGTTTATGCTTCCATCATATGCCAGCTCCAGGGTGAGGACTGGGGTTTGTTTGGCATCACTGTGTAATCCTGTGGCTGTTCCAGCCTGCTCCTGCAGGGGTAATCATGGTGACTGCAGATGAAATTAACTATCCACTTGGCCTATGAATCAGTCTTCAAATATTGGACAAGACTTTGTACTGTGGGATTCAATACAATAAAAATTTGTTCACTGTGTGTTGGCAGTGGTTAGAACTGCTATATGGACAATAAAATTGTATCCCACATGCATCCCATGACCCTTTACTGCAGTCCACAAACACATGGCCCAATTTGACCCCAGGTCAATTCTAAATCTCATTCACTTTTATCCTCTTCTACAGAGAGGGTGGGATACACTTTTCAAAATTCTCTTTCTAGCTTTTCTTTTAATCAAAGAGATGGCATGGTTTTGCCCAAATGGATACCTGCTGGCACTGTGGATATAATTTCACTTTCTGGATTGATAAGAACCAGTTTGGTGGTGGTTCAAGTCTACTTGTTTTAGCAGCTAATGAGGGTGTGATGCCTCGAGGTACAGCCCACATTTTCTGCTGATGAGAAAACTGAGCAGGGAATTCACGAGACCTGGCCTTACATAACAGAGCTACTAAATCAGGGTAGCAGCCACCCACCTCCAGATGTCTTAAAAAATTTGAAAATAGTCTATTTATTTTAGCTACTGTTCCAGTATGTGGGGCATATAGTGTGTATGTTTTGATTTTAATCATGCATTTCTCCTCACTAAAAAGTTGATAGAAACCAGAATTTGAAATGGTTGAGGGAATTTTCTTAGATCTACTCATATTTCTTTTCCTTTGTTATGTTGATGTGTTGATTTGGGTTAGTTTCTCACTTTCCTGTGCCAAATTCTATTTTTAAAAACTATTTTAGAGCCTTCTAGGGGTTTCTGAGTTGGTTTAAAATGTAGATTTCCATAGTGTCTCTATAAGGAGCTCTTTTACATTCTCACCATTACAGAGCTGAAGGCTGTGCTTTTTGGTGCCTTGAAATAGTTAATATGATTGTGATTCTGCTGGAAACAACGACGTAACTTCTCTTTGGAGGTCTCCAGTTTGTTTCTCAGTGCATCTCTCTGCAGCATTAACTCTCGTTAGTCCTTGAAATCTAGTTGAAGATCTCAATTCTCAAATATGTGGTTAGGAGGCGTTACCTCGTAAGGCCTGACCAGAGGAGAGTCCTTTGGTAGTCATTAGCTCTGTGATCTTAGACATGATGCCATGAATAAAATCCTTCTCTTAGATGTGGTTATTTGAGATTTTATGATCCAACCATTTCATGTCCACTTAGTTTAGTCTGCATTCTGTGAAGTTCCCAGTGCTTATAATATGTATATATTTTAGATGCTTAGTAACAAGGAATGATTAAATTATGATGAATGTTTTAAAACAAATTCACTACAGAAAAGATACATTGCCAAGAATGCCTGGATAAATGTTCCCAAACCCAAGAATAATATTTTGGGGAGACCTTATAGCAATGTATCTCTTAACTGTAATATTTTTAAAAATTGAAACATTGTCTATAGCTTTGATAACTTCTTATTGATTTGTTGTTTGCAACTTCAGCCAAGTAAAAACATTATAATGCTTCCTCATCGACCTCGTTTGCTGGATCTGATGCCATCTGACTTCTGGCTCTTTCTCAGAGTCAAAATGACCGTGAAAGAGAAAGTTTTGAATCAGTTCAGGACATCGATGCAGTCAAACCTGTGCATCTGAAGACACTCAGGAAAGAGGATGTCCAGAACTGCTTCAGAAAGTGGCAGAATGATGGCGTCAGTGTGCAGAGGGGAGCACTCTGAGGAGGATTAATGGCAATGTGTCTTGCTGTAATACACGTAAAGAATTTGAACATCACTGTAATTACTGACTATACTTGGTATGTTATTTAAATGTTGATGGTGAATTAGATTTTTAAATTTTATTTTTATTGGTGTGTATTCATTTTATAAAATGCTTGACTAAATTAGATATTTTCATACACATATATATACCATATTTTGATCATATAAATTCCCACTCAGCCTCTCTCATACTCTCCCAATTCAAATTTTCTTCCTCTTCTTTAATAATAATTCATAGTCTCCCTTCCACGCTCAGGTCATCTCTTTTGGTTCTGATTTCATATCTTAGGGAAAATGTGATATTTGTCTTCCTGAGTCTGGCTTATTTCACATAACATGATAAACTATAGTCTATTAATTTTCCAGAATATGACATAATTTTGTTCTTCTTTATGTCTAAATAACACCCAGCTGTGTGTCTGAACATTTTCTTTATCCTTTCTTCCTTCGATGTGAACCTGGGCTATAGTGAACTTTTATTGTGTTTTCGTGTTGTTACTTGGAATTTCTGGGGTAGAATATAGTTCGGGCTTAGGACTACCTTGGAGTTGACTTTACAGGAAGATATTAAAGTAGCATTTAGATTAAAATAAGAAGTAAGACTTCAAAGTGGAGAGTGACAAACAAGCCCAGAAAAACCAAAGGAGAGGCAGTGAAGCATGAGAAAAGGACGCTTTACAAGGCAGGGCGTCAGGGTCTCATAAACAGCAAAGATGCTCACGCACATCTTGGAGTTTTTGCTCCTGGCCTCAGATGGGGAATAGAAAGGACTAAAGATCTCAGCTTTGCCTGCTTAACTGTGTGGACCCAATAGGGTACCACAGCTGCTGTGGTGAGTAAAGATGTCAGGCTACGTGATGGCTGAGAGCAACAAATCAGCACCTCCGAAATCAGGCAAGTTGGACATCCTTGCCGCTTTTATTCATCTTTGCGGCCTATCCTTAGTTCAAGTTTCCTGCCATTCCTAGAGTTTCCTGCTTCTATTCAATGGATCATGTTTTTCTCACAGTCTGGAATGTCTTTCCTCTGGTGTAAAACTCCTAGTCATCCTTCAAGACCCAAATGAAATGTCACCTTTACTGTGAAGAATTTCTAAAGTCTTCCAAACACCTTGGAGATCCATCTTTTATACTTCCAGAGCATTCAGACAGCACGTTTCTCATGTGTACTTGAGTACATGCACACACACACACACACACACACACACACACACACACACACACACGATGCTTACATATGATAGTACCAATATATTATGGCAATGTGTTGGGGTCTGTGTGTCTCTCCATCCTTGACTTGAATTCTGTGAGGTTAGGGGCCATGAATTTTTTTTTTTTTACCAAACCGGTCTCACAAGGCCAAAGACAAAATAAATGCCCTATAAATCTTTAGCTAGTGAATAGGTATCCTGGAAAGGGAAAGAAAATCGAATGGGATTTAATAAAATGTTATACAGCACAGGTCTCATCCAGTGCAGAGAGAAAGCATGGGTTTGGTTAAAAAAGGATTAAGTTAGTGTTTGTAAACCTGGTGCTTAATGACATAAGTATTGGTTACGATGCTTTTGGGTATAAGGAGGAGACATCTTGATTCCCATTGGCTTAAATAACAAGGGTTTCTGCATAGAAGAGAACATACAGAAAGAACAGTCTGAGGGTACAGTCAGATTAGGGCTCCACCGTCAGATTGTGACGGTTCTTCTCACCCCTCCCTCTCCTTTCTGTGGGGTTGGCCTCAGACTGGCTTCCTCCATGCCTGGCAGGTGCCCCAGTGGAGCTCATAGTGTCATCCACCCTGTCCCACCAGGTCAGGAGGAAACATTCTTTTTTTAAAAAATTTTTTTAAAATTGAAATCTATTTGTACATTACATAGCTATATCATGATTGCACTCCCCAGTGAGACTTTTTACCAGTATATGATGCAACTTAATTCTCATATTTTCCCACAGCCCTACCCACCCTACCAGCCCCCTCTATACATAAACTTTGTTTCCTTTCTTTTTTGTTATAATCTCATTATTTTATCCCCTTCACCCTATTTCATTCACTTTGAGTATTTTCTATTTCACAGTGTATATCATACAGGGGGCTGGGGATTTAGCTCAGTGGTTCTGGTGCCTGTCTTGCAAGCACAAGGAACTGGGTTTGATCCCTGGTAACCACATGCTATACTGGGTGTGGAGACTCACGCCCAGCGGCAACCAATACCACATACCACAGTGCCAGGCATGGTAGCTCACACCTGTAATCCCAGCACTCGGGAGGCAGAGGCCGGAGGATTGCTGTGATGTGAGTTTGAGTCTGAGCTCAGGGCCAGCCTGAACTACAAAGCGAGACCCTGTCTCAAAAAACCTAACAAAACAAAATAAAACAAAACAAAAAACAATATATATCATACAATTCTAGAACTCATTTACATCTTATTTTCTCATACCAGAGAAAAGATGCGATATTTACAAATCTGTGACCTATTTATTTCACTTATGAGGATATCCTCAAGGTATGTCCATTTAAGTATAAATGATTCAAACTTATTTTTTATGGCAGAGTAATAGTTCATACTGTAGAAGAACCACAGCTTTTTTATCCAGTCTCCAGTTGATGGACAGTTGGCTTGTTTCCAAGATTTAGCAATCACAAACTGAGCTGTGGTGCACATATGTCACTGTGAGATGAGTCTTTTAATTCTTGTGTGTATGTACCTAGCAGAGTGATGGCTGGGTCAAATGGGACCTCCAAGCTTACCAGTGGTCTCACTGATTCAGATTAGGTGTATCAGGATCCTGACAAGCTCAGGATCTATTGTGCTTGTCAAAAATGCCTCTTAATGATAAATAAAGTGGTTGGTGTTGTCACGATCAGTTTAGTAATAAAGAGACCTTCTGGAAGACGTGGAGAATTGACTTGAGCACCAGACTGGCTGCGTGTGGACAGGTGATGTGGGTAAGAGCATAGACCCTAGGGTGCAACTATCTACCTTCAAACACAGCTTCTGCGAAGTGAGGCAAGCTAACTTTTAGTTTCTGCATTTGTATGGGGATACTAACATTATGAGCTTCCTAAGGTTACTTTGAGTTCTGTCCTGTATTTTTAAAATTATTATTATTATTTTGAGTATTGGAGACTGAATCCAGAGTCTTTCCACTGAATTATATACCTTGCCATTTTATATTTTTATTTTGAGACAGGGTCTTGCTAAGTCATTGCTTACCAAGCTGCGTTCAAATTTAGAATCCTCTTGCTTCTCAGGGTGCTGGGAATACAGGTATGTGTCCCCAGCCCAGAAGGAAACATCTTGAGAACACATATTTTGTGCACTGTTGGGGATTGAACTCAGAGTGTTCTGCCTGCTGAGCCAGTTCCTCTACCTCTGAGCAATGGCCTTGATCTTCCTGTGAGATTTTTATAAAGGTTCCATGGACAATACTGTGTTAGTCAGCTTTTCATTACTGTAACAAAGAGAGTGCTACCATAAGCCTTTCAAAGAGGTAGATCCAGCCTGTGGTTTGGGAGGTTTGGTCTGTTTCCAATTGGCCTCTGTTACTGGGCCCATTGTGAGGCATCATCTGATGTGGGAGCAATGTGGGGCAGCTGCTGCTCTCATGGTGGTCAGGGAGCCAGGAAGTCAGAGAGGGGAGCGTCGGGTGGGTGGGTCCCCTTGTCCTCCTTGGGGGCCTTCCCTTAATGCCTGTGCTGTCCCACAAGCCCCAATTTTGTTTCACATCTACCTCCATCCCCTGGCAGTGGTCTCAGAAACAAGCCCATACCATGCCAGTCTTGGGGGAGCATCCTAGATTCCATTTAGAGCAACCACCAAGGATATGTGACAAGCTCTTGGGAGAGTCATGCCTTAACCAAAACTGGAATGACCCCAAAGGAGACAAAAGCAGAAAATAAATCCCACCCCAGGAGGGCAAAACTTTTCAGTACATAAAAATTTTTAACAACTTGACTGTGAGAATCATCCAGTGCATTTTTAAACTTTTATCACTGCATAATGATGAGGTTCAAATTTTAAATGGAAGGATAATAAAGTAGGAAAAGGAAAAGTGCATGATCATCTATTACTGATGTCTGGAGGGTAAGAAAGACTAACTACAATTTCTTTTAAGAGTGAATATCCTGCCACCCTGATATCCAGGGAAACAAATTACAGGCAAAATATCTAGCAAGTAATTCTGATTAATGTTTTTAGGGGATAGTTAGGTTCCTAAATACCATCTACTTTACCTTCTCATTTTGTAAATAAGAAAAATTTATGAAAGTGATCAAGTGAAGTTGCCCAAGTTGATACAGTTGGTGGCAGATCTGGCTTTTGGACAGTGGTTTTAAATTTGACTCACACATGATTTCTTTGTCCCATGTAATATCCCTCTCCAGGGGAGAAAGATTTTCCTCATTGAGAATTAGCACTTGTGTCATCTTTCCTGTCATTAGTGGGATTACACCCAGGTAAATGGTTGAGATCAGAGAATCAATGTGTTGAAAATCTTGGGATATAAGTTCATAAAGACTGTTTACAGTTGTTACAGTTTTACAGCCCATAGGCCAAAGTAATAGAAGCAGACTACACAGGTTACTGAATATAATTCAGTCCATACTTCTTCACTTGGTTGCAAAAGCTGCCTCAAATTTTTGCATGTATGAAATGACTTAGACTGTCCAGTAGATCCCTTGGAGAGAGCTCAGAGACTGTCTATAAAGAGAGGAAATTACACACCTAGGGCCACATCTTGAATAAAATTCCTAAATATTAAATATTGAAAAGTGATATAGAAAATGCATTAGCACTGAAAAAATGGAACTTGAGCAATCACGTTGAATTTTAAAAATTAAAATTCTGACTCAGTTCACAAGGTATAATTCAAAGCACAAAATAAAAAGGACATTGACTACGAAGCTCAGCCTTTGCTTATCCGTCCTAGAGCTGCCTCTTAAATTGGCTGCTAATATTTTATTGCCTTAGGAATGTATTTTCCAAGAATCATAAAACTTACACAGAGACTTTGTGTAACACATTATAGTCTCTCTGACGTGCGCCAGAAGCATCATAAGATGCTTTATAATTCCTTCTGGACTGTGTTTTTATGAGAGTGGCTTCTCAGCCAGCAGTTCATCTATTCATACTGAAACGTGCTTCTAAGAACTACTGGGAGTAGAGACTACAATCGGCTCTTCATTTGACACACACAGATGTCAGATCAAGTAAGTGTTAATGAGCAATGATATCTTTGGAAATCCATTTTAGAAACTGCAGGAGTCTCTCATGGGAGGACTATTATTGCCTTTCATGGACTTTGCCCTGCACAGATTCTGCCCACGCAGGACACGTTCTTGGTTCATTATTTATTACCTATGATCTTATGTGAACATGTTGAAATTCACACACGACTGTCATGCGTCATTTTAACAACCAGCACATGTTCTGCGAGGTGACTTTGTCACATGTGACACATTCAAACCTAGGTGGATGTGGGGCACTGGCAGCACGACCTGTGGGACCACCGTTGTGTACGGGGACTGTTGTACACGCAGGCTGCTGTATACACGGACTGACGCCTACTGAGATATTGTTATGCGGCACGGCTGACTTATGCAAAGGGAGGGAAGTATTTATCTAAGAGTTTTTAAAAAGTACCTGAGCATCTTGTTTCTCTTTGCCACAAGGATTTGTCCCTCTCCAGTTTGACGTTTCTTTAGCTGTAACCGACAAGCTACAGAAACATCTGGAAGGGTCAGTGGCTGTGCAGCACTGGGAGCCCGTGAATGTGACTCTGGGGCCGCGCATGCGCTGGGGCTTCTCTCCTGCACTCCAGCACCTATCGTGACACAAACGTGATTTTGTCCATTGTGGGCAGTTGGTGTATATATGTGGTGATTTCTTTTCATGTTCCATTCTCCTCCCCGTGGTTTCTTGTCCTCTTCTCATTTGCAAAAGATCGCTGTTTTCTTTCATCAATTTTTTCTTTTGCTTTTTGTTTTCTTTGGGTTTCTCATAGGGGAAACATAGTAGGGTCTTCGTGTGTTTGACGTATTTCACTTAACATTAAATTTTTAAAGTTTGCTTCTATTTTTTTGTTCGTATGTGTCCACAGCACATAATGACTATATGTCTTATCGGGAGTTGGTACATGTATATAACACAGTTTCAACCCTTTTCTGTGCTTGATTCCTCCCACCTCCCTGATCTTTCCAATTCCAGGTAACCTTTTCATTTGCAAAAACCCTTTTTTTCTACTTCTTTCTCTTCAGTTCTTTTTGTTGAATCGATAACGAAACTGTGCTATTTATATATGACGGTGTACTACTGTGCAAAAAAGAATGACAAACTTGAGGCATTCATAGGAAATTAGATACATTTTAAGATCATAATATTAAGTGAAATAAATCAGACACACAAGCTTAAATATCACATAATTTATCTAAAATATGAAACCTCAAAACACTTAAAAAGTAAAATACAAGATGTACTATCATTACAATTTTCTCCCTTAACTAGGTTTGGCTTTGGGTTGCTGTTGTTTTTTGAGTATCTTGAGGTTCATGATTTAGTGATTTATTTCCACACCTTCTATTTCTCTAATGTGAGCATTAGCTGTGATATATTTCCCTCTTAGCCCTGCTGTCACTGTGTCCTGTAGGTTCTGCTGTGTTGTACTGGTATTGTTGTTTGCTCCTAGAAATGGTTTAATTTCTTTTGTCACCAACTGAGGGCTCAGGAACATTGTATTAAATTTCCAGGTATCTATGTACTTTCTGTGATTACTTTTGTGACTGACTTCTAGTTTCAATGATGGTCTGACAGTATACGTGTGGTTATATTGATTCTTTTTTTGTGATTGAATTCTTTATTGGTACATTTTATATACATATCAAGATCACACTCAATATTGAGGGTTTGTACCAGTATATGACATGAATTATTTCTCCTTTTTATCCATTCCTCTATATACATATGATAATACAACCCTCCTACCCCATATATATATGCTTTCTTTCTTTTTTAACATCATGTTTTTTCTTTCTCCTCTCTCTATATTGATTTTTTTGTATTTATTTAATCAGGTTTATGAACTAGAATGTGATCTACTTTGGAGTAACTTCTGTGTGTTGAGCACAATATTAATATATCTTATTAATACGATTGACTTAGTATTTTGGAAAATACAGGTTGTCACAGCGTAGATGAAAGACAATCTGATATGTCTTCTATAGGGACAGGGAATCATAGGCAGAAAAAAAGGATAAAATAAAATCTCATTCAGTTTTATTTAAGAAATTAATAAGAACTCTTACTAAAGGCAGCTTTTGGCTCTGTAATTAGGCCCTAGCAATTAGAAAGCAAAGGTAGAAAAAAAAGATAAAAACCAGATCTGGAAAGGTGCTTGGTAAGACAATTAGCAGAAATGTTTAGCAGAAAGAGTCCACTGGCAAAACAGGGGTATGGTCAGGATAACCAGCTCTATCTTTCCCAGATAAAGTATAAAGGACACAAGGGGAAGCCATGTAAGGACACATTTAATATCTAAAACACACACCTACATATCTACACTTGTATGTATTCTCACTTTAGCATCACTCTCCCAGTGTACTACATACACATGTGCTCTTAATTTCTAACTCCAAACTGCTCTTCTAAGGGGTGCTCCCTCCCCGTACTTATCCATCACAACTGGGCAAGGAAGAATCAAATGGCGGCAGAGGTACCAGGCTAGGGTCACAGACAGCCAGAGAGCCAATCAAGTTGTTGCGTGTTCTGGGTGCCCAATGGGGAGCAGGCAACCAGCTGTAATAAAAAAGAGCTGAGGACAAAGATCCGGAGTATTCACTTTCTGACACCCCCTCTGCTTCCAGAGTAGCTATCATTTCTCGATTCCATCTCTTTTCCAAACAAACCATCTTCCCTTATTTTAAACTCTGCCTTTTACCTCCTTACTGGTGATGAGTTTATAATCCCAGTAGCTGCATGTTCCAGCCAAGCAGTGGAGTGTTATGGTGTGAGGTCCCGGATGTGACACTCCCACTCTGTTAGACTATGGTTTTCAGAAAAGTCTGAGAATGTCTACATTTTACAAAACACATAAAATGATTAAGAAGTTTCCTTCTAGGGAAATGTGCTTCCTAAAAGGAAGAAAATATTGACTTAAGTCTAATGTTTTGAGTTTACAAGTTATTACTTTTACATTATTATAAAGCTCTGAGAAATAGAGATTAGAACTAGAATCTTTAAGTAAAATACATATTAATAATCAAATGATGATAATGATTTTAAATAAAATTGTTTTAAAAAAAGTGAAGTCTACTTGTTAATTCACTTGTCAGAAATCAAGGCATTTAATGTGGTATTTATTATTGAGTAATTTGGGCGTACTATTCATGGATTTGATGAAAATACTTGATATATGATAAAAGAACCTAAAGAAAAAACAAATCTTTAATCAGTAAGTGAAACAAAAGCTATTTCTATTTTACATGTAGCATGATGTTATTAGCCACATAAAATTCAATTCAGAATTTTAACCTTATATATGATTCATGTTGAACTAGGAGACAAAAGGTAATTGTTGTCATTTAAAAGAGCATAGTAAAATTACTACTTACTAAATATATCATACACATCAGAATCTTTACTTTCATTCTTTTTGCTGTTGTTATTTTATGACTTTTAAGCCAAACCTGCAATACAGATTTTTTTCTTCTTCCCTTTTCACAAGAGGAAGTAGTAGCACAGAGAAAGTAAGGATGAGCCACATAATACAGGAGGAGCTTCCAAGTGTGTCCTGCTACTTCTTTTTATCACATGTGCTGCCACACTCTGATACAGATTATGGTTGAGAGAACAGTCATTTTCCTTATTCCTCTCAGTTTTCAAGAAGGGCCTTTACCCAATAAGACTTTATTTTTTCTTTTCTTATCCCTGCAAGTTGTATATAAATTGATGTCAAGCTAGAATATATAACTCAGAACACCTTACGAGACACAACACCATATGCTGGGATTCTGAGCATCTCATTTCAATTCCTCCAGGGACTGCCCTAAAATTTGATGAATTCAGAGAAAGAGCAAAGTGAAATAGTTAGAAAGATCGGTTGCTCCTCTAGGAGACGCCTCCTACAAATAGAGGCCAAAGCAAATGGGCAAGGTGGGATCTCTCCATTTTTACTCAGACTCATAGCATAAATATTGTGTAAATGCACCACCAAAATACTGGTCAGAGGAAATGTAACATTGTCACAAAACACCACTGTCTGAAGAAAAGATCTCAGGAATCGACTCTTGGAAGACGCTTTTGGAGAGGGATCCCAAGGCCTGGGATTGTGCAGGATAACTCCGGTACAACCACTCTGCCAGGTCTTGGGACAGCACACAGAAAGTTCACTTTTATCACTTGAATCAGAAATGGCATCAGAAATGACACTTCCTCATGCTACCATGACCCCTTTATTTAGACCGCTGGAAGATGTTTGAAAGCCCAGATAGCACTGAACCCACTATACACTGATTTTTACATTATATATATTGCTATGATAAAAATTAATTTATAAATTAGGTAAAGTGAGGGATAATGCAGTAACTAAAAATAAAACAGACAAATGATGACACCACGCTGTGGTAAAATCGCCAGCATTGCTCTCCTTGTGCTAGAGAGTCATTAAGCAAAATAAAGGCCATTTGTACACAAGCCCCTCACCACCCTGACAGCAGATGTGACCCTGAGACTGGAACAGCATGGCTGTCAGGCTGGTGGAGTACACAACATGGGAGTGCTAGGTAAAGGCATGGTTCTCGACCTGGGCAGGATGGGGCAGGGAGGCGTGAGATGGCATCATCTTCTCAGAAAGGCTCACAACTTGAAACTTACAGATTATTATTTTTAATGGAGTTTTCTATTTAGTATTACCATACAGTGAGTACTTGGACAAAAGAAAGCAAAAACCCTCCATATCAAGGACTGCTGTGTAACCTTTAATTATTTTCTGAACTATTCCTCATGTAACCATTATTAACTCGGACTTCATTGGTTACCTAAATTAGGTCCATAGGTTTCTGTGTAATTCCAGCTAGGTGGATGTATATGTTTGACCCTGAGTCTTTGTGTCTAGTTCATTGTCCATATTAGCATAAAGCAAAGGCAGGGTTTATGGCTTTGTGTCTGTGATAAGCAGAACCCAGAAGGTTGAATAGAAACCTGCCCTTGTACAGCCTTGTGACCTTGGGCAAGACATTTAACTCCTCTCAGTGTAGTCATCTTGAGATCAGAAATACTCATAACTGTTTCACCTCTTTGCTCTTTGAGGGTTTGTATTACATGAAAAACTCTTGGAATACTAAGTGGTTTCAGATGCATCCAATGGAAGTTTCCACCCTGTCCCTGTGTAGTCTGCTATGGGGCCTTTACTACACGGGGTCAGACTTCAAGAAATAATGTTATAAGATATATATATATTCCAAATGTTGTATGGAATTTCTCAGGCAACTCTAATTCTACATAACTAGTGTAAACTCTTTAGAGGAGTGAATATAGTCTACATCTCAAATGTCTACAGTGAAGGTGTAGGATATGCCATAGAAAACATGCTAATGAGGGAAACTCATTACACTTTTAAAACTTTCCTTGTAAAACTTTGGCTCTCTGGGAAGCATTGGCCTTGGTGGAAATTCTAAAGTTTATCAGTTTATACTTCCTGATGAAATATTTAAATGGAAATAAAATGGTACTAGCTGTTTAGCATGCTTTTTCTGATTATCTCAGGCCTAGATTTTTAGAACATTTTTTCTCAGAGTTGTTAAACTGCTGCTCCCTTCTGAGCAGATATAAAAGGTCATTAATAAAACAGAAAGCAGACTGAGCAAGTATTTAAAAGTGCAGAGACTTTATAATCGCCAATAAAACTAGGTGATAAAAATGTTGACTAGATGTTATTATATCATGTTTGAGGACTAAAAACGTTGAAGTTGTAATATTTTGGTAAAATTTAAATCATATAAAATAAAAATGAATAAAGCTAACACAGGTTTAAAGAAAGTATAAATTAGTTCTATACTCAGGGAATTGGTGAGTTGAAGAGTACAAGTACAAATTCTTTAGTATAAGAGGGAACATTATGTAATGTATTTAGATAGTAGGTTGATGTGTGATAGAGATCAATATTTTAAACTCTTTGTCTTGGTTTTTCAAATGCAAACAGAATAGTCACAGAAACATATTTCTGAGATTAAAAATCAGCTAAACTAATTTAAAACTAGTGGTAAACAGTAGATTATCAGCATCAGTGTAGAGCATATTTCACATTCTTTCAAACATTCCTTTGGAGAAGAATCTGTTGAATCTTTCTCTGTTTCTTTTGCTGTTTCCATTAGGTGATATAAAATCATATGGTAGTTCATAATTCACAGGCAGTTTTCATGTTTAATCTCCCCCTGAAAAATGAAACTTCCAAAATCACAGTTCTTGATGGGAAATATATTTCACAATCAACCAAACTATGGGATTGGCTTTTTTGTAGCTGTTCAAAGAGAAAAACTGGGAAGTGCCTTTTCCCTCAACCATATAGTTAAGGAAAAATAATTTTCATTTGAAAAGTATATTATGCATGTGACTGTTAATAAAATAAACCCTAAATAGATACATTTCTCATCTTACATAATTACCATTTGACACTGTGCCACTAATTAAAATCCAGTTGTTTCCTTGCGTGTTGAGTGAATCAATAAGTGTGAATGTCCTTCATAACAGAGGCTTTCTCAGTGTATTCTACTGTAAAATGGAGCCCTGTGTAGCAGAGGTAGGTACTGCAGAAAAGTCTTGATTCTTGCAGGATGAGTCAATTATTTCTAGGTAACAGAAATTTGATAGTTACTAATATAATTGCTTTGTTTTTCAGCTGTGGGCCCAGAGTAACATTTTAGTGAGATATAATGCTATCATATGATCGTTCACAATGCTTGATCTTTTATTTAACCATATTTCACCTCACTGAAAATGTTTTAATGGTATATAAACTGTGTTTGGCAAAGTAGGCAGTCATCAATCCACTTCAGTGGTGCATGATTACTATGTTTGGGGAATGTGAGGAATGTGACAAAATAAAGCTTCACATGGACCTGAAATGTGACCTTATCATTCCCTTCGGCATTCATTTAAAATCTCTTTAAAAAATTACCAAAAATTCAGTGCAGTGTTGACAGGCATCATCTATTGATGACAGGCATCATCGATGTTTTCAGGGTTAAACTGCATACTTTAAGTATACAGAATACTTAAATTTTTGATATACAAATATTGCTTTGTTTTGAACTTAATCTTGTTACTTAACAAAATTAGCATAGTGACTATATGGACTAAACTATACTATTTGGTCATTGTTGCTAATGAAGGACTCAAACTAAACTATAAAGCTGGGATCATAGAAATCACGTGTTACACAGGAGTTTGTCTTAATTCATTCTATGGATATTTATCTAATGAATGCTCACTCTGTGCTTGGTGCTGTGTGAAGTGAAGGAATATAAACATGAAGGAGATGGATTACCTCTTCTAGAAGTTCACAATAGTGGGTAGGAAGCATTTCTAATTAGAGGATAAGAGAATGGTAAGATTTCCTTGTGACATTCTGGAAAGATCTTGAAGTGACAGCTTCCCGGTCTAGATCTAGCAAGAGTCATCCATTGCAGTTTCTGGAGTGAATGTATAGCTTAATCACCTCTCAAATTACAAAAGAAGATGAAAAGGTAGAAGTTTACAAGAGAAGGATTTGAAGTGACGCTGGTAAATGTTCAAGGTTGGTAAATATGTGAGGAAAGGGAAGCCCGAAGCATTTGGGACACTATGTTCTGAAATCTCGATCTTCTCACACTGGCGACTTGACCCCAGAGCAGCTGCCTCCTGCTGCCAGCTAATTCCAGCAAGAGCAAATGACTGCCAATGAGTGACTCTTCCACATACAAACCCACCCGCTCACAGCCCACACCCCAACTATTTCCTCTACCACATGTTTCAAACAGGAGGCCCGTTTTCCTTTCTCGAAGTCAGCCTCAGGCCAGGTGATAGACAACTAAAGACAGTCACTGGAAGCTGGTCCTTTCCAATACTGTTTAAATGATCAAACCCAAATTCACTCAGCACATCAACCCCACCTCCATGCATTCCTTCCCTGTGAAGTGCCCATAAAAGCTTGGGGCCATGCTTTCTCCTCTATCTCTGGACGAGTCTTGGTCCTTCTCCTCATAGCCTGTCTGCATGACACAATGTGTCTCCTGGTTCTTCCTCCCTAACAGTCATCTCTGCCACTGTGTGCACTATGAGACCCAGCCCAAACAAACCCAGACAGATACCATAAGCTGTGTGTGGATATTAAAGCCCCAAGTGAGGTCAAGAAAGAGATGAGGCTGAAAGGCAAGCAGGACTCAGATAACACAGGACAGAGCACTTCATCCTACATGAAGGGCATATGTTCATACCAACACTGTTTTGTGTTGTGTTTTGTTACTGTGTGAATAATGCTGCTCTGAAAATATGTAAGATTTTTATGCTGGCTGAGCATAACCACCAAGGCTTCCCTGAATGTGTTATAGGACAGGCCTTACCTTGTAGTAGATATTGCTGACAGGTGGGAAGATATTCCTAGAGATCTGACAATACTATCTGTACTTTTTAAAAAATTATTTTTATTTTCTACAAAATGATATCTCAGTGATTTTCTCATCATTGAGATTGAATACCCAGCATCCAAAGATAAAAGGGGGAAAGGTTTATTTAGCTTACAGTCTGTAGAATTTTCACTCCTTAATTGGCTGGCTCCAAGGCAAGGTGGATTGGTAGAGGGTCATCATAGAAAACAGTTCACTGTACCCACAAAGTGGTAAACAAAAAACAACAAGGGACCTTAACGGTGTCTCTTTGCCCCTTTAATCTTCTCCAGACTACTTAGTGCAGGGGCCAGACTCGCACCCTGAATCCTACTGCTCTTGAGCTGAGCACTGCATTCGTTCTAAGTCAATTCCAGCATCACACATGCCAGGTCCAGTACCTCTGAAAAAGCCTCCCCTATGACCTCATGAGGCTTTGGAGCACACATAAACACAAGCCACAAAAAGTGACATTTCTACCGGTGTCATCTCTTAGAGAACAAATATGTGGAGAGCAGTCTGAGATAACTCCTTATTTCTGGCCCATTGAGGGCTCTATGTGACCATAGTTGACAAGATAAATCGTGATGTTCAGAAGGCATTATTATTGCAGATAAAACTGTGTTTTTTCACAAATCAGGGAAGCCAATCCATCACATCCAATGAAAATATGCTACCAAGTGAAGCCAGGCAAATTGGATTTTCAGTACCTTGGGAACACACATTTCTCACATGTAGAACTGATAAACCTTTGAAATGGTATTTGTAAATGTTCAGGGACAGCTATGTAAGACTGCAAATCCATTCTCGCTATGGATTTTATGGCACTTCAACATTCTGGGTATTGTCCTAATAGGGAACAGAAATTATTTCCAGGCACACCTGTCATCTCTTATCCTGCAGCTCTCTTTGAAATTTTTGAAGAGAAATTAAGGTGATGACTCTCTCCTGGAATCTTATACTACTGTGAATCTCATTGCAAATCTGATGGAAAAGACATTCAATTTGAAGCGAGGGATTAAAATCTCTTAGAAGGAAAGCCTTGTTCAAGATCTGGTGCTTTTTACCATGCTAGCTTCTTCCCTACATTGAAATTTTAAAGCATCTTAAAACCCAGAATAATATATCACGTTGCTGGTCATGAACTAATGATTGTAGATGCTGTCACTAGTAACAGGCTGCATTTTCTCTCTAATTTTATATCCCTCATTCTTTTTGACATCGCCTAAGGTTGCTAGTGTGTACTGAGATTTTGAAATTCAACTTTGTGCTGAGAGTCTGGCCTTCAATGGAGGATAAGCAGAAGCTACTTAGAAACCCAAGTGATAGTTCAAAAGGTGGTTTCCAACTGTCACGTAAAGAGCTCATGGATTTAGGTCTCCCCCCTAACCTGATCACGCCTGCCAGATTGCATTCATTGGGGACCACACATGTGAGGCAGTACTGGAGGCCAGAATTTGCCATGTGAGAATAGTATTTTTAATTTGTCAAAATGAAATTCCATATTTAATTCGTGGGATACAAGGACCACTTGTATTTCCTTATGTGCTTTCATAAGCAACAGGTTTTTATTGGTCTATTCTCAGAAACAACTCCAGTTAGACATCCCTGTCTCTACTCTGTCTAGCTGCACATGTGTATGCAGTTCTTCATTCATGTCTCTCTCCGTATCTGTGTCTGTGTTCGTGTGCCTGTCACACAATACATCTTTGAAACATGTACAGGGGACTTTAAGTGTGGTGCTTACTTCCATAAGTTGGCACCAAGAAAACACTCCCTTCTGGAAATTCTCCCTATCTCTTTTTATTTTACTAATACAATTTCATTTTTCTCAACTGCTTTTCAATATAACAGGTAAGGAACATAGGCTAATATTTTACTAGTAACCATTACCAATAAATTTTAAAAACAGGCATAAATGATTTTTTAATCTCTTGAGCTTACTGAGAGAATATGAGAAGTGGTAGGTGGCCCCCGAGATCATCACAGGGTTCAGTGATTCCCTGGGGAGGACTCAGGGGACTCAAAATACAGTCTCACAGCCACAAGAACTGAGAGTAGAAGAATATCAAATAAATTAGCAAAGGAGAAGGCCTGTGGGGAGAAATTCAAAGCAAATCAAGCACAAGGTTTCAGAGATCCCCTCCCAGGAGGGTCCTACAGGGACAAGCTGTGATTCTCCTGCTCAGGAGCTCACAGGAGATGTGGCCCCTGAGGTATACCAGTCACCTGGAGCCTCTTGCAGGTGTGTTCCACCATTTGAGACTCCAAAGAAAAGCAGCCACACAGTGCAAATCATGGCATTTGTACCAAGAGTTCGGGTGCTTCTTTTAACTCTGCCAATCGTGAGAGTCCTCCCCAAATTGGAGCTCCTATTCTCTGGCCATAGGCCTTCCTTTGATCAAATCTTGTGGAGATAGCTGATAGACCTGCAGTCAACCCCTTTCTTCACAGAAAGCAAATACATGGAACTATTCAGACTCTTGCATGGCATTCAAATTACCATTTCTCTCCAAGGGTGGTAATATCGTGAAGCAGTTGAGTTATGGAAGAACTAGTAATATCAAGATTTCCCAGAGCTGACTAAATACCTTCTACCTGTAAACTTTAGATTACTACAAAATAAATGAAATTAAATTTTATTGTAACAGGGGATCGTACTAAGCTGTCATTTCTATAGATAAGAAATAAGGCTGCTTGCATTTATGTTGGGTAATGTTGAAAGGTGAAAAATGAGTTTAACATAAAATGTTAAATAATTTTTAAACAACAAAATGTGTATGTTTATGGGGCGCCATTGACATTTTGAAGGGTATTTACAATGTAAAATATTTAAATAAGTTTAAGTACATCTATCTCCTGAAATACCTATTGCTTCTTGATGGTGAAAACATTGATAATCTACACTTCCAGGCTTTTGAAGTGTGCAGCATGTTGTCATTGGACTCTGTTGGGCAGTAGCATAGCAGAGCTGAGCTTTGATTATTCATAAAAGCTCCCATGTCAGATGATGAGGTTCTCTGACCCATACCTTACACTGGTGAGAGAACATCGGCTGAGGTAGATTCCATCCTGTGCAGTGATTGATTATGTTTTCAATGTGGAGAGCTGAAGAGGGGAAATAAATACATGTTTGTAATTAAAATAAGGAGCACTCATATTCGGGACTAGCTCACAGTCTTCTGTTCCTTTCTGTTCTTCACTGCTCATGCCGACTCTGATGGATTCTTTGCAGTCACAGACCTGGTGATGTTGGGATGACCTTGCGCCCTTTGGGATAAAGACCGCTTGCCCTTGTGTTTCCACACAACCCTCTGCTGCTGTGTCACCTTCACTCGTGCTCATTCTATACTTCTCTTCCCTCCCATTCATTTTATTTTTGTCTAGTTTGCTTTTTCCTCTTCTTCAGTGTTGAGTCATGGGTCCCTTTTCAATATTCCTGACTGGCTAGGACGGATCCCATCCTCAGACACAAGTCCACCTAGACCATACTCCTGTCTCCCTTGGCATCCATCACAGTTGAAAACTGACTTTCTTACAAGAATCTTAGCCAATGTCTGCCTTCCTCACTTGGCTGAAAGCTCCTGGCATTCTTTGTGTGTGGCAGAATTCCTGACCTATCCTGTGCATTTCATCACTGATTGTTATAGGAGCTCATTGAGAATGGTTCACTTGTTCAAACCTCCAGAACTGAGGTGGAGATCTAACTCCTGTGGATGATAATGTGGTTCTAAAAGAATGATGACTAAGTTATAAGAGGTCTCTAATAAAAATGAGGACATGTGTAGGCTGTGTGTGGAAGGGTGTTGTACTCCATTGTGGAAGAAGCGGGGTCTTTCTCTCCTAGTCATTGTTGATGATGCTACAATCACAAAAGATAGGAAAGGCTTCTTACGTAGCAAGCTTTCTGGAGAGAGGATGTTCCAAAGCAGGTTGAAGAATGGCTGGTGGAAGCAAGCTGATTTGGGATTCCATTTTTACCGGGGTTGGGGATGGAGTGCCTTTGTGCATGTGCCAGAATGTGAGTGGCTTGAACTTCTTCCTGCTGCTGCTGAAGGAGGCGGCATCCTAGCTGCAAGGGTTCAGTACTATCTTACCTGGAAATGGTGCACATAGGAAGTGGAGGAATGAAGCTTGGATAAAGAGGTGGCCATCTTTTTTTTTTTTGTGGGTGGGATTTCCTAGAGGTTGTGTGCAGTGTGCAGCTGAGTATGAGGATCATGGGCTTGGGTCCTGGAGAGCACAGAACATAGCAGCTGAATGCCATTCTAATTACGGGTGGTATGGTCCATGCTGAGCATTTTCTTTCATCAAATTCTATGGACAATTTATGGCCATATAGGTGGTTCAGTAAGTAAATAACCATATAGGTGGTTATTGTAAGTAAAAGAGAAGAAGTATCAAAGGCTTAGCAGTGATGAAGTCTTGGTGCAGAAGGGTCCCGGTAGGAGTGACTTTTGTATCACAATTTGGACATATTCTGGAGTTTTCTGTGGTAGGGAACCTCATTCAAGATGGGTCTGTGAGTAGCAACATAAATGAGCTAAAAAGTAAAATTGGTAAATAAGGAATAAGTTGCTTGGAGAATACAAAAAGATATACAAGATGTTTGTTTGTTTTAACATTATAGGTGCTAAGGGTTAACAGCTAGTTCTTCACAGTGTCAGAGAAGAGATGAGTATTGACTTACCAAACAATTTTCAGGAGTTTAATCAAGGTACTGGGGACTTGTATTACATGTGAGGTAAGGGGCCATGCCCTCTTTGTGAGCTCATCTCTGGATGTTCACATGTCCCAAGTGAACCAGCTGAGTCTCTTGGGAGGAAGATTCCCTCAGCAGACTGTAGATCTGTCCTCCTGGAGGAGGACAAAGCTCTTGAGTGCATGTGTCAGGGTTGGTATTTCTTGAATTTTCTGCCAGTAGCAAAGGAAGAAGGATCCTGGAATTCTTATCAGCTTTCTCTGATGTAGGGCAGGAAAGGAGGATGGAAATTTGAAAGCTGTCAGCAATCAAACAACAGAAATGTAACCAGACTCTATTTTTAAAAAAAGGAATAGAGCACTATGTGTATTTCTGAGTGGGCTACATGGCTTTGAGATATGTTTATAGGAAATCCTGGGTGGTTAATTTTATGCAAGTGACCTTTTTACTTGTGTTGAAAGGTAAGCTTGGGTGAAATAATGTGCCTCGCTCTTTCTCAACCCTTAATTTTTATATGACCTATTCTAAAGATATATACTATGTTACTGATTTACTATGACTGTTATTAGCACTGTAGACCTTAATTAGTCTTTTATGAATCCAGCTCAAAGTTATGCATTTTATCTGAATTTTATACTATTCTCACACAGGACTCATCTTGGATGTTAGTCACAGGAATGGCAAGAGTAAATAATCTCCTGGGCAATCACTGTAAATCAAAATTCACCTACAATCTCAGTGTGCAGTTAATTTTTAAGAGATGAACTATCAAACTCAATCAACTAGGCTCATTCGGTGGGAGTTCTTGTAGGCATATTCCTTTCTTCAGTGGAATGGGTGAGTTTGTTTAGCTCCAGTCTTGCAATTTGAGATTGTGGAGTTGTGGCCTGGTAGCAAGCTGGGGCTAGAAGCTGTCTGTTGGAATAGACCTTCTATACTACATGTTCATTATTTCTTTTTAAGTTACTCAAACCTGATACAATGTAAATTCAGTAAGGGGAGCAATTCTTTTACTCATTGCTTGTATCATTATGCTTCCATCAGTATTACAATACCTAGTGAATATGGAGTTTCTGGATGGGAGGAATGTCTTAACAATTAAAAAATAATTATAACTTTGATAATTAAAAGTCTGATCTCACCTTCAGAACCTGGGTGTCCCTCAAATAATCTGGTGATGATAGTCTAAGTGTGAATATATTAACCTATGTAACTGGCCCCTGGAAACTAGAAGGGATTATAGGTGAAACGGTTTGTCTACTTTCTATGTACTAATTATGTTTATTTGATACATTTGGTTTTGAGGATGTTGAAATTTCTTCTAAGCCTAAGGATGGGCTGCATATTAAAAACAGCCTTTGAGGCAACTAGATATGAAAGAGTATTACTTCAGGTTTTCCTTTTTTCTGGAAACTGTATGATCATTTTATGATTTTTCTTAATACCTGTCTTCTCTTTCACTGCTACTACTGTGCAGCAGATAAGAATAAGAATATGATGATGATGTGTATTCATAATGTACCAATAAAGATTTAAATTAAGAAAAAGAATAAAAATCATAGATTCGAATTCCTGGAGGTGGAATTCTGGTTGGACAAATTACTTATCATCTCTGAGATTCAGTTTCCTTATAAGTAGACTGTAACTCACAGGAGTATGTGTGTTGAGTGTTATAGAATGGTTACATGAGATAATGAATGCATAGTATTTATCATAGTCTTAGGTGTATGGGGTAAGAATTTAAACAATTTTAATCATGGCTGTTATTGTTATAGTTGTACCTGACTTACCATAGCTTTCCTCTCAACTTCATCACTTTCAGTTTAAAGGACATCTTATTCATTCATGTAGTTTATGTGATCTATTAATTTTTCAGCCTTCATCTTATAAGCAAGGAATATGGTCCACTCAAATCTCAGGTTTAAACAAGAGCACAGAAATTGTAGTTGTCATGATTAGGTCAGCAGAGTTCATTCAGCTGTGACAGGGGTGAGGAGTTATTCAAATAGTGTGAAATAAGGATATGTAGAGAGGACATCTGTGAACCATGGACTGACATCTGTTATTATACATGCTTATGAACACACATGTAAAGACACTGCTTATTTTTACACTATTGCCAGGATATACAATAAAATGTAATATCAGCTAAATCATTCTACTAATGAAAGTTATTTTATGACTTAAAAAGTATTTATATAATTAGTTTAAACATTTCTTCCTTTTATTTTTGCCTCCACCTTTGGAGGCAAAAAAAAAAAAAAATCAATCATTTGATTTTTTTCTTGATAATGGGAATCAAATACAGGGCCTCATGCTTGCCAGGTAGATACTATACTGGTAGGCTGCATCCTTGGCTCAACCATTTGATTTTTCAAAAATTTCTTGACTTTATTGGTACATATCATACATAAATTATGATCACATTCAACACTGAGAATTTGTACCTATATATGATATATTTTGATTCTCATTTTTCCCCCTGCCCTCCCCACAACATCATCCCTGTACACATAAGCTTTATTTCTTTTTTTAAACTATCAATTTTTTCCTTTCATTTTTTTCCCCAACCACACTCTGCGTTTTGCTTTTGCATATTTTATTCCTATTTCACTTTACCTATCATACATTTTGGCATTCATTTACACCTTCAGTTTTTCATACTAGAGAAAAAACACAGTATTTACACATCTGTGTCCTATTTATTTCACCTATGTGTATTTCTTCAAGATATATCTATTGAAGTACAAATGCCTCAAATTTATTATTCTTAATGGCTGAGTAATGCTCCATTTTATATTAAATATTTTTTTCTTTATCCAGTACCCATTAATGGGCATTTGGGCTATTTCCAAGATTTAACTCTCAGAAATTGAGCTTCTATAAACATGGGTGCACATATGTCACTGTGGTATGATTCCTTTATTTTTTTGTATGTATACCTAACAGGGAAATAATAGGGTCAAATAAGACTTGAATCCTAGAATTTTAAGGATTTTCCACACTAACCTCCATTGGGGTTGCAAAAGTCTACATTCCCACCAACAGTGGATAGGGTTCCTTTCTCCTCACAGCCTTGCCAGCATTTGTTGTTGATTGATTTTATGATAGCAGCCATTCTTTGTGGAGTGATATAGAATTTCAGTGCTATTTTCATCTGCATTTCTTAAATGACCAGCAATGTTGAACATTTCTTCATATGTTTCTTCACTGCCTTTACTTCACCTGAAAAATGTTCATTTCAGATGCTCATTTTTGAATTGAGTCTTTAAATGTGTGGTGGCTGATTTTCTTAAGTTCTTCATATACTCAACATAGTAGTTCTTTGTCTGAGAAAAGCTAGTAAAATTGTTTCTCATATTGTAGGGTATATTTTTGCTTTGCTGGTAGTTTCTCTTGCTGTACAGAAGCTTTTAAGTAAGATGAGATCCCAAATGTTGATTCTTTCTGCTAGTTCCCAGGCTGCTGAGGTTTTATTCATAAAATGTTCCCTGTGCCAGTGTCTTTGAGAGTTCTACCTCACCTATAATCCAGCAGGTTTAGAATTTCTGTTTTAGTATTTAGGTCTCTAATCCACTTTGATTTTAGTTTGGTACATGGAGAAAGAGATAGATCTAGCTTTAATCTTTGGTAAGTCGAAACTCATTTTTTTCCAGCACCACTTGTTAAAGAGGCCATCTTTCCTCCATTGAAGATATGTGGCTCCTTTGTCAAAGATGAGGTGACTTAGTAAATCTGGGCTTGTTCTGGGGCTTCTAGTCTGTTCCAGTGATCTTTGGGGTCTGTTTCTTTGCCAGTATTGTGCTGTTTTTATTACAGTGGCTTTGTAGTATTATTTCAAGACGGGGATTGTGATACCTCCTGCCGCGTCCTTGTTGTCTAGAATTGCTTTCGCTAGATTTGTGATTTCCTCCTTTTCATTCCTGATTGCATAGATTTGAGCCTTTTCTTTCCTTTTTTTCATAGGGTGGGCTAAGGATTTGTCAATTTTATTTATTCTTTCAAAAAATCAACTCTGATTTATTTATTATTTTGTATCATTTTCTTAGTTTTCATTGCATTAATTTATGCTCTAATCCTTATAATTTTCTCGCTTGTATGACCTTAGAGTTTATCTTACTCCTCTTAGGGTTTATTTTACTGCTCTTTTTCTAGTAGTTTGAGGTTCAGCATTAGATTGTTTATTTGAGCTCGCTCTGTTTTCCTAATGTGGACATTTAATGCTATGAATTTCCCTCATAGAACAGCTCTCATTGTGTCCCATGAATTCCTGTATATTGTATTAACATTATCATTTAATTGTGAAACTAATTTCTTCTGTTACTTACTGGTTGCTTAAGAGAGTGTTATTCAATTTCCATGTGTTTGTGAGGTTCTTGGAATTTCTTTTGCTAATGAACTCTAATTTCAAGGCATTGTGGTGTGACATAATACAAGGGATAACTTCAATTCCTTTTCATTTACTTAAGTATGCTCTATGAACTACCACGTGGTTTACTTTGAAAAATCACCCAGCAGCAATGGAGTAGAATGTATATTCTGACTGTGGGGTCAAATACTCTGTAGACAGCTATTAAGTCTATTCATTTAAAAGTTTGGTTCAGTTCAAGTATTTTATCATTGATTTTTTTTGTCCAGTCAATCTGTCTCTTTGTGACAGTAGGGCATTGAGATTCCCCACTACAACTGTTTTAGTGCTTATTTGGTATTTCATGTCCATTAATATTTGTTTTATATAGCTGGGAGACCATTGATATTAATGATTATAACCGATATGTCTTGATTTAGTTCTATCATGGTATTTTCCTGTTCTTGACTCTTTTATTCTTTGCTTCCTCCCCACCTTTTCATTTAGTTTCTTGCGTTTCCCAGTGAGTTCACTCTGTGGGTCTCAAGGAACTGTGACATCATTGTCTTTTTCTAGGATATTGTTTAGAAGTTTTTGGAGTGCAGGTTTTGTATTTGTGAAATTTCTTAGGTGTTCTTTTTCATAGAAGTATCTTATCCCCCCCACCCCTGCTCAATTTTGAAAGATAGTTTTGAAGGATACATCAATTAGGTTGGATATTGTTTTCCTACAAGGCTTGATATACTTCACTTGAGGATCTCCTTAACCTGAGTGTTTGTGTTGAGAAATCTGCTGTAATTCTGATGGGCTATCCTTTCAGGTGATATGTTTTTTTTTTTTTCTATGACTGCATTCAATATTTTGTTCTTTTGTTGGGTTTTTGGAATCTTGATAATTACACACCTGCGTGTAGATTTTGGAGTCCTATATCTGTTGGAAATCTATTTGTCAAATTCTTTTCCTTTTCCTGTAAAGTTTTCTGCCATTGCACCTGTGAAGAGTTACACACACACACACACACACACACACACACACACACACACCTATCTATCTATCTATATATTTTGGACTATTTCCTGTTTCATCACTGACTCCAGTCAGTCAGTCTTATGTAATTTTTCTTTGCATCATCTAGCAGCTTCTGGATTTCTCCTGGTCCCTTGCTATTTTCCACAAATTAGCCCATTCCTTTTCACTGGCTGCAATCTTATCTTCTATGTCTGATATTTGGTATTCATATTAATTCATCTTAGTTTTCAAACTTTCACTGCAGTTTTTAATCTCCTGGAAATCTCTTTGAAGCTGTTTAACAGATTCCACTGCTTTTGCAAACTGAGATTCTATCATGTTCCTAATCTCTTCTTTAGTGTTATTAATCATATCTTCCACTTTGGATACTATCTCTGTTTTTATTTGAGAAATTGTTTCCGATTTCCATTTTACTAGATCTTTTGATACTGGCTCTGAGAGTCCTGGTGCTTGAGCTTCAGTTTGCTGTATTCCCATTTTCGCTGATTTCTCCTGTGGGAATGATCTTTGTGTCTTGGTTTTTGAAGTTTCTATTTCTATTTTTGTTTTTGCTGCTAATGTTTTCAGTTTAATTCCTGGCCTGCTTCCTTGGCGATGTTTAATGTGAGTCTCTTTCTTTTTAATATTTGGAACCCTTAGGAGATGGCTGCATTCTGCGTTGTCCTCCTTGGGTTTGTAATCATCCTTAAGTGATCTCAGTTCTGGCACACCAAGGAAGATACTTAAAAACAACAATCACATCCCCTTGGCCATCATAATACAATCAGCATCATCAATAGTATCAAACATAGTACAGGAAATAAGCTGTGGCAATTACTATTCTGATACCTTTAACCTCATGAGTTACATCTATGACCATATGTCAAAATTTATAACTAATCATAAATATGTTTAAAACATACAAGGCCTTCTATACAGCAGTATTACCCTTTTGGAATAAAAGGCCACCAGGGAATTGGGAGGCTAGAGAGATAGAAGGAGAGAGAGAGAGAAAGATTGGAAATAGAGTTAGAGGATCTATCTATCTATCTATCTAGAAGATAGATAGATATAGAGTTAGAAATACAGTTAGAGGATATGTACATATATATATATATATATATATATATATATATATATATAGAGAGAGAGAGAGAGAGAGAGAGAGATCTATATGTATGTATGTATAAAAACTGATAGAGGCTATAAGACAAAAGACATAGAAAGGATAAATATAAAAGAGAACAGACTAACAACAACAGGACCATTCAAAACTCTATTTACTCTCCTATGAAATAATACAGAAGAAAGAGAAGGTAGGGAAGACTGAAATGCATTAACTTTCTGGGGAACTTGTACTGACTGAAAGATAAGAAACAATGAAGAAACAAAAGAAGAACAGGTTTACCAGCAGCAACAGGATAACAGAAGACTATTTTCCCTCTCCTATAAAAATAAGAGCAGTTGAGAGAAGAAAAAACAAAACTTGAAATTGGACAGACTCAGCAACAAGAGAGTAAAGAAATGAATGACAGAAAGATCAGGAAAAAAATGACAACAATAACAAAAATAAAGCCAAAAACACTACCAAAAACACTACCACCTTCACAGCATGGATCTTCTGCCTCCTCTAGATAGTATGGGCAGAGCACCCAGATTGAAGTTGACTAGTCACAGGGAGATAACCATAATCTGTTTAGGTTCTGGCTATAATGTCTGAGTTGAGCTTGATGAACTCCTGCAGGCTTGAACTCTGCAAGAGTCCAGGGGCCTGTAGGTGGAATTGACTCCACAATTCACCAATGGCTATAGTCAATAGGATTTCCTTACCTTTCCAATAGGTGTTTTTTCACTGTGGCAAACAAGGCAGTTGTGCACCTAAGGCCTCTGACTAAGTCTCAGCACTGCACCTCACATATTCAGACAAGTAAATGAAGTCTCTGGGTACTCCCCACATGGTGGTCCCATAAGTAGTCAGAGCCCAACTGTCATTGTGGGCAGACAAGAAGATGGAGTCCCTGTGTGCTCCTCTTCCACGCTGGTTGTGTGGGAGCTCAGGGCCTGAGAGATGTGTGGAAGGTGGACCAGAAGCCTTCCCCTGAGGGAGCAACCATTACTCAAAATGGGGAGAGAAATCCATTAGATTTTTATAAAGAATTTCAAAGTTGAAATAATATTCATACAGCTAAGTATTATTTTAAACTTACTAGATACATTTTGTGTTATTAAATAATTCACTTACACATGAAGTTTAAAAAGCAAACACAAGATTAAAGAAAGGCTAATTGTGACTCTGAGTAAATAATCTGAGAAAGTGTTGGGAAATACCAAACTCAGATGAATGCTGTCCTTAACTCTGAATCAGAGCCGAAATGTATTTTTAGGGGAATTTTGCTGTTTATTTTTATAGCTGTCTACTTCCATACAGTGGCAGTTTAGTCTGACAGTCTTTACTAGGACTATCCAGTATTTTGAATTTTAAAATTTTCCCAGAGTAGGCAAAAGGTATTTTATGTTATGCTTTTCTGGGCTTATTCATCTAGATAACATAATAGAGATTTAAGTGTCTAACTGAGATATCTTGGGTGAAAAAAGACCTACATTGTTTTAAAAATTCAGGATGTTAGGAAGATGATGGCAGAATTTGTAGAGGATGTCAAACTAATTTCCTTAATAAGATCAACATTAAATAAGTAATGAGTTCTGACAGGAATCTTCAAGTCTTCCCCATTAAGGCATAAGTGATTCACTATTGATGGACGAGTTCTTTTTATTTTTTTAACTGAAATCTTTATTGGTACATTGCATATACACATTATGATTGCACTCTACAATGGGGAATTGTACCAGTATAAGACACAACTTAATTCTCATTTTTTTCCCATAGCCCTACCCACCCTACCAGCCCCCTATGTACATAAAATGTGTTTCCTTTCTTTTTTGTTATAATCTCATTATTTTTCCCTCTTCACCCTATTTCACTTTGAGTATTTTCTATTTCACAATACATAATATACAATTCATGAGCTCATTATGTTGTTTCAAATTTCATCTTCTCTGGGTCTCAAGTAGCTTTGGTCTGAATAGTTGCTGCTTTCTTGCTTTTTGTTTTCCTTTATTGAGTTTATTGGTACATTTTAGGAATACATCATGATTACATTCATCACTGAAAACTTCTACCTGCACATGATATATCTTTTTTTCACCAAGTTTTGAAAATACCTTTGCAATATGGAATCAAATTAAATATCTTATTAAAATTGAGAATCAAGATATATTACATACAGGTACAAATTATCAATGAAGAATGTGATCATAATATATTCTTAAAATGTACCAACAAACTCAATAATGGGAAATTTGTTTTTAAAAAGTCATATTACACAGAATACAGAGTATACACACCAAAAATATAAAACTAAGGTAGTGGTAAGATCCTAATAAAAAGCAATTAGCAAAATTACTTTAAGTGGTCTATCCCTCCAAATTTTAAAGACTAAAAAAAATACCTTAATACTAAGTCTACTTTAAAGTTAAAACCACATTTTAACTCACTATGCTTAATTAAGACACGATTAATCTCTAAGACACAGAAATATCTAATGTCAATTCATTTTTATATTAAACACTCTAGATAGATAACTCATATATTTAAGAGATTTACTGAATATCTTGATTCTTATTTTTTCTCATTCCTCCGCCCTCTTTTCTTGCATTTGTCTGATTAAACAAAAAGGAATTAAGCATAAAGGCTTTAGATAGTTCATAGATTTCCAGATAACTGAAGTATCTGTCAAGAACCAAGATAAATAAAGTAGGGGCGGGAGTCCAAAGAGTGTGCCACCTCTAGAACCCCACTGGGACTGGCACTGCCCAGTCCATTACCATTGTTGCCACCATTGTGACCTCCTGAATTACTTCTGTGAGTGGAAGAAGTGTTGGGCACTCACATGTAGTGACAAAGCGTAGGGTGTCACCAACATTCTACCTCAGAGGAGGCAGACAGAAGAAACATTGCATTCTTTCCACTTGAGCAGAAGAGATTAGACCCTGTTTCCCACCTCTTTGAGGTTTCTTCACAAACAAGGATTTTTGTTTATCTGCTTATTATTTTGGTCTGCAAGGGTATACATATAAGCTATACTTGCATTTATGTGACATTCAAAGTTACATCAGGG
Organism: Petromus typicus; assembly: GCA_004026965.1. Taxonomy (NCBI): domain Eukaryota; kingdom Metazoa; phylum Chordata; class Mammalia; order Rodentia; family Petromuridae; genus Petromus; species Petromus typicus. The sequence continues at coordinate 50,118 of PVIR01007209.1, forward strand.
CAAAGATATGCACCTTGCTTGATTAAAATCTGTTTTGAAGATGCTGTGTTGTTTTTGTTAATTCTCCCTTATGTTAAGTTTAATGCCACAGCTAAACTTGTCTCATACGGATACTATGTTTTGATTCCCCAAGAACGGTGACAAGGACATCTCTGATGGGAAAGATAGTCTTTCTTCCTGCAGTGACACATTCAAATGTACAAAAATTGACTTTAAAGAGAATATGTTTATACGCTAATTGTCTGTGCATTTTTTGAGCAAAATCAGAGACAAGTATATCTTATTAGTGTCATTTTTCAAGATACAGAATTCAATGAAATATGACCAGTTCAGGTAGAGTACTTTTTTAGAGAATATTGCAATCAGAAGACTCACTCTGACTTGACTGTTGAATACAGAATTTTTCTTTCCTTTATTAATTATTAGAACAGAAATATTAAATGATTGTATAGTCTTAGGCTTTATCATTTTTTCCTTGCATGTGAGTATGCTTTTGCTTTAACGTATATCAAGACTTTTAAAACTAGATGTTATACAAGTGTAATCTTATCTTCTTGATAAATTGTTTTTCATTATGCATTTTTTTCTGAAAGTTTACTTTTGATATTCTTTCAATTCAATATCACTGATTTAAAAATCACTCTTGTCTTTAAAAATAGCTTTACTAGTCATGCAGATCCTTAGAGATTGGCTCATGTTAAACTGAAAGCCCTGTGGAGGCAACAACCAGTTGGTCTAGACTGTGACCCTGCACTGCTCACAAGAGGACTGGTGCATGATACTATCCCATGAGTGTTTGTTAACTAAATACTGAATGAAAGAAAGTCAACATCCAAGCTACTCTACTAGTTCTGATATATATATATATCAGATATATATATTCTGATCATATATATATATATATATATATATATATATATATATATATATATATAATTACATATGAGTTTGGGAATGGAATTTATTGCATGTGCACCTATGTAAAGTTTTTTGTAGAAGATTTCACACATGTATGATTTCTAGATGTTCATAGATCTCAGTTTAATAAATATTGGGCTACATGGCTCACTTGTATTCTGCAAAGCAGAATGTAGAATCTTTTTTCAAATACTGGAGATACAAAGAAAATGGAGGAACCTACACAAACACTCTGAATGTATTTGTTATCTGAAAATTCCATCTTTGTGAAAAAAAACTTATAGAAAGGTTTTTTTTCAAATTTTTTCCTAATGTAGCACATACTTTCACTAATTACTTTACTCTCATACTATGTGCTAAAATGTTAATAGCACAAGGAGAAAGTTTTTGGCTGATAATAAAGGCTTTTATTGAAGCAAAAATAATCAAATAAATAATAAATACTATCTTCTAATGGTATGGCTTTTGGAAGGCAATTTCTTCAGGGAATTCTGTGATATTGGTTAGTACGAAGATATATCAGTTTGACTTTTATCTGGACATTTACATCAAAATTCAATAGGTAATATTAGCATGTTAGTTTAGATCTTAGTTCTGAAAAGTTTAATTTTTGTACTAGAATACACAGAAAAGCATAAAGGTATGGAACAATATCCATGTCACCTTTTAATTTATAATACTGATTTTAACCTAAATGGTGTTGGTTAAAGCAAACAATGAAATAAGAGTCATTGAAGTGCTCACAAGAATGACTCTTGATGCTGAAACTGAGTGACAATATAGTATGCAGTGAGAGCTGTGGAAGATCTTCAACTAAATTCTTCTTTTAAATTTGATTTTTCTCTTTAACTTGACTCATGGTGATGCCCAAGATAAAGTAATAATTTATAGTTATTTGAACTTATTCAAAGTAAATGCAAACATTCTATGAAAGCGCAGTGGGTGTCCTGTATCTACACATGGCAAATTGAGGACAATAGACTGTTGCCAATGTGCTACATTATTCATTCCCTCTGGAGGTGGAATGTGCATTCTCCTGTAGCTTTTGCTAATGTGTCAGCCTATATTTTACATAACCTATTATTCTTTTTATTGTATCTATTTTTCTGGAGATGACATTTTCTTTTAACACAACATTAGTTGTGCTCAGACAATATAGCAAATGTCTAAATTAAAAAATATATTACAGTAAAAGACACATTGCCATTAATCCCTCTCTAGACTCCCCCTCACTTCGAACACACTTATCTTTCTTGTCATTTTCTGAAGTCATTTCAGAAGTCTTTCATGAATTCCCTTATGAGGTCATATCAAAGGAAACTTGGTGAATGCTACCCTTCGGTACCATCTGTTGGAAAAGTAGGCTTGTAAAAGCATGACAGCAAGGGCTAGGGATTTAGCTCAGTGGTTCCAGCATCTGCCTTGCAGGCACAAGGTCCTGTGTTTGCTCCCTGGTACCACATACCATAATGCTGGGTGTGGTGACCCAGATCCACCAGCAATTAGTACCACACACCACAGTACTGGGCGTAGTGGCTCATACCTATATCTCATCACTTGGGAGGCAGAAGCAAGGGGATTTCTGTGAGTTCAAGGCTTGCCTGCATGCCTCGGTGAGTTCAGGGTCAACCTGAACTACAAAGAGAGACCCTATCTTAGAAAAAACAAACAACTATGATGGTGAATTCTCATCTAGACACTGACCAGTTCTGTCGTGCAACATCTGGCTCACAATCATGATAGCTGAATTAAACACATTTTCAGAAGAGGACTTCTGGAACTGCTTCAGGAAATGGCCATAAGAATGGGATAAATGTGTTTGAAGTGAGTGTATTTTGATGAGATTAATGACAATGTGTCTTTTATTGTGGTACATTAACATTTTTTAAAACATTCTCCATAGTTTTCAATCAGACCTCAAATATCTTAATAAGAGTTGGGAAAATAATTATTAAGAACTTTCTTGTGCTAGGCACTAATTATCCCTTAGAATAATTCTTACATCTGATGGTACTCAGCTTTTTTACCTTCCAGCATGAGAAAATAAGAACCATTATAGTAGCCAGGGAATCTTCTTTTATACAGACTCATTATGTGCCCTGTCAGTGTGCTTTACTGTACCAAAATACCAGATGCTAGTTATTTATAAAGGAAAGAGGTTCATTCAACTGCACACCTGGAGGTTCAAAGGCCTGGTGCTTGCATTGTCTTGTTTCTGGTGAGGCGCTCCTCATGGATGGCATCACAGTGGCAGAGCTGTGTGTAGGAGGAAGAGGTTCCATGGGCAGACGAGAAGCTGAAAAGTGAAAAGGGCCAGTAGCAACTGTTCATTGAGCTTTACCTTTTGATGATCACCAAACTCAAATCCCCAAATTACAACCCAACTATTGTATCTGGTGATTAAATGACACTCAGATTTTCATCACTTTCCCCCCAAATAGTCCCTAGTTCCCATTAGTGTTGTTTCCATAGTAATCTTGTTAAATTAGCTTTCTTATTTTAGACCACAGAAAAGTTGCAGAGATAATATACACACTTCCTATATGCCCTTCCTCAGTTTACCCTGTTGGTGACACCCTACATCACCAAATCCATTTGGCATGTTTACACATGTATTCTCTCACCTGTGGTAGCTTCGTCAGACTTTCCTCATCCCTGATGGTCAAGATTTGTCTGGTGTTTCTCTCATGGTCAGCCACCCCCTCATTATATCATATAAAGGAGGCGCGCAGCTACAGTGACTTCAATGATCATTTCCTCCTGAGACTCAATGGCCTATGTTATGGCAACAGTGATGGTAGGGCAGGGTCTGTGTACCTTGCATGGCTTAGTCATTGGGACAGGTGCCACCCCAGGTGGCTGGGGAGATGCCTTCAGCAGAGTGAGTTCTCTCAGCTGTGTGGAGAAATCAGTGCATGGGTACTAGGGGTGGACTTGCGTATCATGTCTCAGTGTGTAATGATGTGCGTGGTGACTCTTACTACATTTTTTTATTTGCTGCAACATTTAAATAAGTAGAGTAGTCATTTCATGTGTTTTTTCCTCTGACATTTTGAATTATTCCTGATGAACCACTGACCTGTAAAGGTCAGCAACATGCTCCTTGACATTTTCTTGAAGCAATTGTTGGAGATTTATACATCCATCTACTGTTCAGTTTGATCCTAACCCTGTTACCAGTTCTTGAGTTTGCCTTTTAACTTCGAAGGCATTTCTGCATTTCTAGGTTTTTTTCCCCCTCAAGCATTTGGACCCTGATTACCCCGGCTCATTAACATTCCATATTTCCTTCTACCTGGTAGACTGTGGGCTGGTTCAGTGTGCTAGATTAAATTAACTTTCACATTGGGGAAAAGGAAAATTTCCTCAAACATATTCATTGGAAAGCAAAATGATATGAAAAATAAAAATGATAATTCTCTGGCATATTCAAGACATTCCTTCAAAAGCTCCTTATGTTGTGAGATAATTAAGACATGACTGAAGCTATTGAGCATATGTAAAGGTTACAGAGAGCACAAAAATAAATGAGATAAAATACAAACAAAAAGAGATGTTTGCCTTGCTGAAATGCTAGATGGAAATGCCAAAACAATTATATTAGTCTGGGTATGTCATTAGGAGAAACCTAAAATATTATTGCTTGTATAAAAAAAACCCTCAGTGTAAGTAAAATTTTGAATATGCTTTCCTGACTCTAAATACAAGTGTTTAATGTAAATTAAATATATCTCCTCCTAGATACTAGTCAGTTAATTATATGATGAATGGATATGAAGGGGAAAAGAAAGTATTGCCCATCTTTTAAAAATGTATTATTACTAATTAGAATCTAAGAAAAAACAGCTAATCACATTAGTACTCTTCTTCCTACCCCCAGGAATCTACTTAAAATACAAAGGCTTTGTCTGGATGAAATTTGACATCCTTTTGTTGTAAAAATCCCAAGGAAAATAGGCAAGGAAGGTTCTTTTCCCAAATGATAAAAGCTGTATATGACAAAGCCATAGATCACATCCTCTTCAGCAGAGAAAAACTGACAGAATTTCTCCAAAATGACAAGCAAGACAAGGGTGTCTGTCCTCATCACTCCTGTTCAATGATGTACTCAAAATTTTAGTCAAAGCATTCGAGCAAGAGAAAGAAATAAAGGGAATACTAAAGGAAAGGTCAAAGTCAAATTGTACCTATTTACAGATGTTTTGATGCTTTGCACAGAAGAATCTAAAAAATATACTAGCAGACTCTTAAAGCTACTAAACAAATTCAGTAGAATGACCAGATATAAAATCAACACAAAAAGCAATAGCTTTCTTATCCACTAGTAACCCACTGAGAAAGAAATTAGGAAAACAATTCTATTCACAAAAGCTTAAAAAATTAAATACATGAGAATTAACTAAGAAAGGAAAAAGATTTCTGTAGTGCAGTGAGGAAAGAAATTGAAGACATTAATATGATAGAAAAAACCCTTCATCGTTCATGGATTGGGAGAACTCCTATTGTTACAATGACTATGTCACCAAAAGTAACCTATAAACTCAATGTGATCATTATAAAAATACTAACACTATTCCTCAAAGAACTAGAAGCACCACCTTAAAATTATATGCAAGCACAAAAACCCAGAATAGCCAATGTAATCCTGCCAAAAAGAGCACCGCTGGAGACATCATAACATCCGATTTTAAATTATGCTACAAAGCCATAGTAACAAAGTCAGTATTGATGTGCTGTCTGATTTTTTTAATAATAGGGCCAAAATCACATCCAGGAAAAAAGAAAACCTTTTAACACATGATGATAGGAGAACTGAATATTCACAATCAGAAGTCTGAAATTAACTTTTCATCTCACTCTGCAGTCAAGTCAAATCACTGTGGATCAAAAATTTAGGTATCAGGGCTGGGGATTTAGCTCAGTGGTTCTGGTGCCTGTCTTGCAAATGCAAGGGTCTGGGTTTGAACCCAGGTCACAACATACAACAATGTTGGGCATGAAGACTCACATCCAGCAGCAATCAGCACCACATACCACAGTGCTGGGTGTGGTGGCTCATGCCTATGATCCCAGCACTCAGAGGTAGGTGGATTACTGTGAGATTGAGGCTGAGCTCAGGGCCAGCCTGAACTACAAAGTGAGACCCAGTCTCAAAAAAAAAGAAAAAAAAAAAAAGAAAGAAAGAAAGAAAGAAAATTTAGGTATAGAAAACTGGGACAAAACTTAGGGGAAGTATTTGAAGTCATAGATACAGACAGAGAATTTCTGGGTGGGAACCCAGTGACACCAGAAATAATATTAAAATTCACAAGTCTATCTCCAATTAAAATGCGTGGTTACCACAGAGGAAACAGTCCACAGAGTAAAGAGATAACATAGAGAATGACAGAAAGTATTTGCTAACTGGCATTCTGATAGAGAATATCTAGACTATCTAGAAGGCTTAATAAATGAACTCCACAAGATGACCTGAATGAGCAAATGTATTGAAGATACATTTCTCAAAAGAAGTGCTAATGGCCAACAAGTATGTGGAAAAAATTGTTCAATGTCGTAAGCCCTTAGGGAAATACAAATCAAAACTACTTGAGACTCCATTTCACTCTAGTGACTGTCGTCAAGAGTACAACAACAATGACTGCTGGAGAGGGTGTGATAAAATGCGGCCCCTTTCCACTATCACTAGTACAACAACTAGCAACTCCATTGCTAACAATCAGTATGGAGAATGTTTAAATCTGAAAATGGAAATACCATTTAAGCAACTACCCTTTTCATTTGTGATTCAGTTCACAATAGCTAAGCTGTGAAGTAGTTTAGAAGTTGAAAACAGATGAATGAATAAAAAAATGTGGCATGTCTATCATTGGAATACTATTCACCCATAAAGAAGAAGAAAATTGTATCATTGGCTGGAAAATGGATGGAACTATAGACTATCAGGTTAAATGTAATAAGCCAGATTCAGCAAATTAAATATTGCATGTTTTCTTTTATGAAAGCAACTAAACTAACTAAATAAGCAAATATGTAAATATATACTAGAGAGATGGCAGGAAACTGGAAGGTAGATTTTAGATATGAGAAAGGGGATTATAGAGAGGAAAGATTAATGAAGATGAAAATAAAATTTGTTACATGCATGTGCCAGTATACCAAAATGAATCCCATTGTTCCGTATTATTAATAAAAGTATGAAATACATATTATTTTTGAAAAGGGACCTATAAGAGTTCTTTGAAATTATATTACTGCAATATTGTTCTTACATTCAATTTATTGAATATGGAGGTTAAATTTTAGCATATTATCTACTTTTTTGTACTAAGAAAGAAGAATATGGCATGAATTACTCTTCTAAGTAATGCAGGGCAGTTGTCTAATGCTTTAATTGAAATTTATTATTGTTGTTCCCCTTCAAGTAATTACAAAAAAATCTAAGTGTATATATCATAACATTTTACTTTATTGTGAACCATATTTAAATTTTAAAATTTTGGTTGAATGGTATTTTTAGAAAGAGTTTTATGGATGTTTATGTAAACATTTATTGACATTTATGGAAGACATATATTTAAAGTCAGTTTTAAGATTCAGCTCAACATATAGCAACCTGAGGAGAGTGGTTTTTGATAAAGTATCTAAATACAAGTATTGAAAAAGTATATACAGTCTTATATTGTAAGAACAGGGACTATACTGTAATTCATTTACATATTTTGGAAAGAAAAGTACTAAAATAGGTCATTTATTTTATAAAGCACTTAACAGAGAGTCTCACCTGTAGATGGTTTCTAAGAAGTTATTGTTCCCCTCATACTCCATCACATAATCTATAGCTTGGTTTGGTTTACCTTTAGAGGTAACTAAATCAATTCAATACAAGAGTATTAATGTTCTATCTTAGGGGTATGGAAGATTTCATTTCTGTAAAGACTTAATTACCTAAGAACTATAAAAGTGAGTATTAATGTATGTGATCATTAAATAATATTTCTTTAAAATTAAGAGTTGCCTGATTCAATTTGCTTACAGTCTTTTTAATAACTTCAAAACAATAATAGTGTGAATTTATATATTTCCTGAAATAATAAATACTCTTCTAAGAGATATCCTTCTTAAAAATCCACTGCCAGGAGAGTGGAAGAATAAATTAAGGAAACACTGAGCGCATGAGAATTTATGGATTATTCTGTTTGAAGGATTGGATTGTGGTATTAATTTTAATGGGCAGGGTCTTAATACCTTCCTTTTGCCCTTCAGTCTGTGGAGCACTGTCTAATCATAATTATACAAAGGAAACCCTTCACGGTGCTAAGTGAAACCAGTCACTGCTTGCGCTTGTGATTTGAGTTTGCCGTAATGCCCTTGAATTTGGGAAGTCTGGTTGAACAAGAAAGGCAGTGCACTGGTGATGTGTGCAGAAAGGGGAGGCTAAAAAAATTTGCTTCCCACCCGACATCATGAAGGAAACAGTTAGAGAAGCCCGGGTTTGCACGTGTGCTCACGAAGTTTACCGGTAGATAAGCGGCAAACGGAAGGGACAAAGGTTAATGGACACAGAGGAAGAGAGGACGATCTTACAGTAGCTGAGACTTTGTGAGGTAATAAATTTATCCCTAGAAGAAGAATTGACTTAAACCACGGATAAAGCTGTTCCCATTTCCAGTCCCCTGTTCTCTTATCTCTACTACAGAGTTCACAGTTAATTACTTTTACAAATAATTTCCCTCTTGCCCTCTTCAGTCCAATTCCGTTGCTAAGTGACTGAATGATAGCGTGACCTCTGAATATATTCCTCTCATTATACTGTGAGATATTTTACATTATTTAAGGGGTGGATTTGCTCATGTAAGTGCGGCACCTCTCTAGGATACAAGTTGACATTTCACCTAATTAATAGTCCCGGATGCCCTGGTTATTCTGAGAATGCATAATTAAACCAATAATATATCTTTTCAGTAAAATTAACATTTCATTAAAACTGCTTTGTAGTTTATTTCATTTTCTTGCTTATGGCTTATTACACTATTAGGTATTTTAATAAAAAATATTTCAAAGTTGATTCATAGACAGAATGAACAATAAATCAATTCTAAGTGTTAAGGTTTAAAGTTAAACTCTATACATGCACAATGTTGTAACTTAGTGGAAATTCCTCAAAGGGACTGATTTTGGCTTTTATCTTTGAATCATTCATTTTTCATCCATGAAGCCCGCAGTACAGAGCCTGATACAGAATGGAACTGATAAATATTTCTAGAATGAAAATATACTCTTCACTAATCAGCATGATGGTGACTTTGAATGACTTTTCTTTGAAACAAGGTTAATATGAAAAATAACTACACATATTATAAATAACTCTGAAAAAATAAAAATAATTTTGTGAGTACTGCTTCATTGCTATGTTTAGTCCTCAGGGCTTGCAGTGAGTGTGAATTCATTCTCTGAGAAGTGGAATGTTGTTTTCCTGTCTATGGAGTGGTGCATATACTGGTGTATGCGTGGCAATTACTGTGAGCAAGATGGTCTATGCCATCCTTTATACATACGACCTTTTAAAAGGGAATCAATAAGGAAGAACATACTATGTCCTCTTTCTGCTAACTGTCCCCCCAAAAAAAAGACTGTGTGTAACTCCAAGAGTTCCACAGGCAAAGGGAGAAATGAGTACAAGTGTGTAGCACTTAGTACACTACATGGGAGGGTTTACTCTATGTGAGGAATGTTTGTTGTGGTCGTAGTATGCGCAGTGCAGTGTAGCATCTGAGGAACTGAGCTGTACACTCTTTGATAGGTATAATGGCAAATTATATTCAGAAATGAAGAAAAAGAAGCAAAGAATTTGGGATTGGGAGAAACTTGACCTGCTGATATCAGTTGAACCAATTGGAATAATGCAGAAAGTACTTCCTTAGCTTTAAAAATGATAACAATGTTAAAAACATGCATTAGAGTTCTTATTTCTCCAATACTTGCTTGTAGTCAGTAATACCAGCAGCTTTTATTTATATTCAGGAAACTTGTTTAATTATTTTAAAGGTGGAAATACTTAGTGTTTGCCATTGTAATGTGTTGCCTTGTATTTAGTGGAAGACAGTTTTATTCTAATTCTTACTCCATTTATTCTTATTTAATTTTATATGGCCCTACTGAATAGAAACAAACATAACATAACATAACATAACATAACAACAAACATGGTTAACTTTTCAAAATTTGAGAGAGAATGCCTTCATTTTGTTTATTTCCATTAATATTATTTTTGATTGACAAGCAACAATTGTGTACAATTAGGGAGTACAATATGATGTTTTGATGTATGTAGATAATGTGGGTTGATTAAATCCAGGTTGACATTTATTACTTTGCTTATTATCATTTTTTATGGTAAAACACCGGAAATTTACAATCTTATGTATTTTAAAATATACATTTTATATATTGACTCTAGTCACACTTCTATAAATAGGTCTCTAAAGCCATTCCTTTTGTGTATTCCAAACTATTTTTCCCTTTAAACAGCAACTCCTCAGTACCCCACTCTCTATGCATGCCTTCCACAGCCTTTGGTAATCTTTCTTATCCCCTCTACTTTGAGTTAAGCATTTATGGATTCCACATATAAAGAAGATCAAACAGCATGACTGTTAAGCTTCAGTGTCAAGTTGACTGGCTTGGGGATCACTGAGAGGACTGACGGATAGGGCGCACTTCTGAGTGTGTCTGGTGGGCATGGAGCCAGGACCTTGGATTCTATCTAGAGTTTCTATCTCTTTCCTCTCTGTCCCTGTCCCTTCTCTGCTTTCTGGATGACATGAATTCAGCAACTTGGCTGCCTCACACCCTTCTATGATATTCCTGCCTTGGGATGGCCAACCATGGGCACAATCTTGAGCCAAATTAAATAGCTCTTCCTTAACATGAGGATATCATTAAAGATGTCATTCATACTCAAATGGATGTACCTTTAAGACATCCTCATAAGTGAAGTAAATAGGTCACAGTGTGTAAATATCATATCTTCTCTGGTATGAGAAAATGAAGATGTAAATGAGTTCTAGTATATATAGTTGATATTGTGAAATAGAAAATATTTAAAAGGAAAGAGGGTGTAGGGATAAATAACAAGGGGTAAAAGAACGTGATAATAATTTAAAAAAGGAAACAAAGCTTATGTATATAAGGGGTGGGGAGGTTGCAGGATGGGTGGAGGAAGGGGAAAAATAAGAATCAAGTCATGTCATATTCTGGTACAAACTCTCATTGTTGAATGTGATGATGATGTGTATTCATAATGTACCAATAAAGACTTGAATTTAAAAAAAGATGTGGATGTCAGGTATTGTGTCCAGCAATAGGGAAAGTTACTGATAGATGCAGTATTTGCATTTCAGTGCTTAGTTAAAAGCTTAACTGCCACACCCCCGCCGAATAAGGCGTGACAAAATAGGGACTGGGGTCCCGGGCTGACGACCCCTGTGCTTGAGGCTTGAGGCTCCCCAGGCCTAGAGCCTGAGTTGAGTATGCTTCGCCAGGAGGCGCGCAGTTAGCCCAGCAGTATGTAAAAACAAGCCGCTTTCTCCCTTCTAAACTATTCTGTTTTTCCCTGAGAACTGTTCTGTGCTTTCTCACCAAGCAAAAATAATATAAGCGGAAAACACCTTATTAGACACAATAAGTTTCAGCTGGAATAAAATAACATGGCCACCTGGCAAAAATAAATTAATACTCACATAAAATCTATGGGAACAAAATTAAAAAAATAGCCAATAGGTCCACTTCCTTAGAAAAGTTGTGTACAAAACACACTGATCTATAAAGATTTTAATGGTCATGAGAAAATCATCACTGTCTCACACGACCTTGCACAATGTCAAAATGATTGATCACTGTTCTGTTTCTGTTCTTATTTTTTCCTTGAACTTTTGTTAACCTGTAATAATCACCCTTATTTTGCAAGCCGAAAAATCATGTATAAAAAAAGGCTTCACTTCAGTAAAAATTGCAGCAGCATCACAACCTCTCT
>PVIR01007210.1:0-62061 GCA_004026965.1 Petromus typicus
AAGAATGCAGACTTGAGTGATGTTTTTATGGATGGAGACATTTGTGATTGTGTCAGATATCTACTTTGTGAAATACACATTTGGTATTTCAGAGCTTTTATAATGACCACAGTAAAACAGTTGAAAGAAATAATTATATGATCAAATGATACCAGCCTTGTTATTCTTAACTATAAGATGTATAATTTTAAAATGAGGAGTCTCTTTGATTTGGGGGAGATGTGTTCCAAGACTACTGGAAACTGTGATGGTACCAAATTCTAAGTATATATTATTTGTTCTTAGACATATATGGTATAGTTCATTTTGTAAGTTAGGTACAGTAAGAGATTGACAATAACCTGTTAATCACAATAATAAATGTAATAGAGCAATTGTAGCATAGTAAGTCATGAAATTGTTCTCTTTTTCTCAAACTATTTAGACTGTCAGAGCTCATCCTTTTTTTTTTGAAACAGGGTCTCACTTTTTTAGTTCAGGCTGGCCCTGAACTCACTATGTAGCCCAGGGTAGCCTCGAACTCAAAGCGATCCTCTTGCCTCTGCTTCCTGAGTGCTGGGATTATAGATGTGAGACACCACACCCGGCATTGTGGTGTGTGGTACCAGGGATTGAACTTGGGACCTTGTGCTTGCAAGGCAGATGCCGGAACCACTGAGCTAAATCCCCAGCCCAGGGCTCATCCTTCTTGTAAAGATGTGGGATGATACAACTCGTGTGTCGTGAGATGAAGGGAGGTCAATGGTACTGTCTCAGCTCTGGGGGCTACTGAAAATGATGGGCCAGTAGGTAAACGCGCCAATCCATGGCATTTCATGGTCACTTCTTGGTCCTTAAGCCTTTATAGAAAGACCTGTGTGGTGTGCAGGAACAACCCCGGGATGAAGCTCAAATGGGTGAGTGTAAGTCCTTGAAGGAGTCAGGGCAAACACGGAGGCCCCTGAGGAAGCAGGGGCTTCCTCTGAGGCTTCTGTGTGGGAACTGTACACTGGGCTCCAGCCCGCCATCCCTCCTTGTAGATTTCAGCCTTTCCCACCCCTACCACTGCAGGAGCCAATTCCTTAAAATAAATCTCTAGTCAGTCCCCAACCAAAGATGTTCAACTTAACACTTTCTCAGCTTTAGTATGGTGTGAAAGAGATACTCTTTCACTGGAGGCTGTCTTTGCAATTCTGAATTTGGATCTTTTCCCAGCATAGTGACATTTGGTCCACTCTTCTCTCCATCTTAGGGAGAGCTCCTGGTCAGCTCAGTCATCGCAAGGGGACACATCCAGCCCCTAGTGTGTGCTGTGTCTCTCGGTTGTGGGAGTTGGTAGGTGAGGTGTGAGGTGGAGTCTGTGCATTTTCTGCTGTGCAGGATAAGTGCAGGCCAGGTTTGTGGAGATGGAACCCTGTCTGAAGGGCAGGAGCATTTGTATGTTTGCACACACAGCCTGTCGGTTCTGTTTCTCCAGAGAAACTTGACTAATACGGAGTGTGGCTGGAAACAGGCCACCTGGCCAGGGGAGCAGAGTGACAAACCACCTGAAAGTCTTGTTCCACAAGTGTGGATCTGGAAAGACTTGTCCATGGTGAAGCTTTTCCAGTGAGTCCAACTGTGGGTGTGGGTCCCCAGGAAAGCTGTGAGCTCATGTCCCCAAGGCAGGAGGAGCATGTCACATGCTCAGCCCTGGACAACCAACTGGACCTTTTCCCTCATCCTGCTCTGGAGCTGTCTGAGAGGAACCGGGCCACGAGGTTTGAGCAAGTCTAGGAGGCAGTAGGAGTTAGACTTCCCTTGAGAGTGCTTGGTCCTCTACTGGACAGTATTAGAAAATGCAGACAAATAACTTTACATGAATGTGATTCAATTTTTTAAAAATTTTGAAATTCTAATTATAGTAGCCTTTAAGGATATTCCACCACTCATTTAGTTAATGAAACTATTAAGTTTTGAAGCCCCAAATTAAGTTGATTTATAGCTTTTGCAGGACTGTGAGGAAGAGAAAAGCACTGATCTGCTTTTTCTCTCTATAATTAACTTTTCCACAAAATTTCATATAAATGAAATAATGTATAGTCTTTTGTGTCTGGGTTATTTCACGTGGCATGATGTTTTTGATTATCCATGTTGCATGTATCAAAGTTCATGTCTTTTTTTTTTTTTTTTTTTTTTTTGAGACAGGGTCTCGCTTTATAGTTCAGGCTGGCTCCAAGCTCAGCCTCAAACTCACATCACAGCAATCCTCCTGCCTCTGCCTCCCAAGTGCTGGGATTACAGGCGTGAGCCACCATGCCCGGCACTGTGGTATGTGGTACTGATTGCTGCTGGGTGTGAGTCTCCAGCCCAGTATTGTATGTGGTTATGGGGAATCAAATCCAGGCCCTTGCGCTTGCAAGACAGGAGCCGGAACCACTGAGCTAACTCCCCGGCCCTCAAAGGTCATGTCTTTTTAATGCCAAATAAACTTCCATTGCTCATGTGGACAGAGCACATTTTGAATCCCATTCACCATCTGACAGGTATTTTTATTATCTAATTTTTTTAACTATTATGAATAATGTTGCTGTGAGCATTTGCACACAAGTCTTTAGATCCATGTTTGTGTTCCTTTTGGTTAGATATCCAGGACTGAAAATGCTGTGTTTTATAGAATATATATGTGCATGTAACTTTTTAAGAAACTGCCAGACTGATTTCCAAAGCAGCTGCATCCTTTTCTTCTCACCAGCAATGTGTGACAGTTCTCATTTCTGTACTTCATCACCAAGACTTAGTGTTGTCAGCCTTTTGATAAATGCCGCTGTAGCCAGTTTTTTGTAGTATCTCATTATGAATCGGATTTGCATTTTCCTGATGCCTGATAGTGTTGGGTATCTTTTCATGGGTTGATTATCAAGTTATTCATCTTCTCTGGTCACATATCTGTTCAAATTCCTTGTTGATTTTTCATTGGGTTACTGTTGTCTTGCTACTATAGGATATAGAAATACCCTATGGAAAACAGAAAGAAAAACCCTATAGAATGTCTTTGAGAGAAGGTGTTCACGGGAAGACATGATGAGGCAGTGACAAGTATGATGGCACATGGAGAATGGGCATCTCGGGTGGTGCAATGCCAGGAAAGACTTGCCTACGGCACTTGAGAAAATCCCCAAATATTATGAAATTACCTAGCAGCTTCCCAGTGCTAGTCTTAAATGACAGCCAAACAAATCTGAGGGACATGGTAGGAATGTTTCCTAACTCTGCCCCCTATAAAAGTAGCTTGTGTGTGAACAGGAGACGTGAAACTGGGTGGGTCCTGCAAACATCTTCTCTGAGAGCTGGCGAGTTATAGCTTCCAATTTACAGCCGAGCCAGAGTGAGGACCCCGAGTGTGAGGTTAGAGATAAAGTGGGCAGAGCTGGTGAGGAGAGGCCATGCAGGCCCGGGTGCCCTTCCCGTCAGGCAGCCATGTCCTCCAGGAGGCGACAGTGATACTGAAGCCTGCTACAGGCTGAGGAAGAGATGTCCCTGAGAGCTAGAAGGTCCTGGAAGACCTTTGTGAGGTGCTGGGGCTTCCACTGGAGCAAGAGGGAGGGGTAGGATTTAAATGATGAGAAAGGACAGTGTAGAAGTTCTGTAACATAGAGTCGTCCTCAAGGAGCCATCCAGCTCTGCACAAGTCCTGAGCTGCGTTCCTGCAGTTGACAGCCTAGGACAAAGTGGCAGTGTTTAAGAATGTCCTGAGTTCTCAATAATTCATTACATAGTATTTCAAGATCCCCAGAGGAGGAGAGTCTGAGATTGCCAGCACTTAGAATGAATACCATCTGAGTGAAGGAAATGCTAATTATCTTGAGTTGATCATTACACTTTATATTATAACACTGTCATCTTTAAATAAATATAAATGTCATATGTCAACTACAAAGAGAATGTCCAAAATTCAGAAAGACTTCTCTTCAGTAGTAGGCAGTAGTAAGCCACATGGATTGTTCTCACCCCTCAGATTCCAAAGAGTGACAATAAGAATGGGTCAGCAGGGGAAACAGCTGGCAGAAGCCTTGGAAAGAACCTCAAATTGTGCCTTAAGGGGTGTAAAAAGAGCTGCACGAATCGATTCAACTTGAACTTCTGTAAAGACAAGGCTCCACCTGAGGTGGAGTTGGTCTGTGGTGTGGCCAAATGGCTGGCATTTATGTGTCGGTGACGGTAGCTTGTGCCCCTTGTTTGCACTGGTGCCCTGCTATTGTTTAGATGTGGTTCAGCTCCAGAACTCACACTGAAATTAATCCCTGCTGTGAGATACTAACGGCTAGGACCAGGTGGACCTTTAAGAGATGATGAGGGCTCTGCCCTTATAAGTGGATTAATCCATTTGTATGATTAATAGATTCATGAATTAATGGAGTATCTCAAGAGTAGGTCTTCTGTAGAAACCCATTTGGTAGTTCTCCCGTGCAGTCCCTGTCGTGGGTCATTTTCTCTTGTTTTAGCAAACAGGCCACCACCAGAAACAGCCTCTTGACTTTAGACTAGAACTCTGAGCCAAAAGATGTCTCTTTTCTTCATAACTTACCCAGTCTGTGATATTATGACATCAGCTATAGGAAATTGAGTAAGGCAAGCTCCTTGTGTGTGAGGATCAGAGCTGAATGGTGGCCATGATTATACTAGATGAGTGAAAATGTCATAAGGGATGGAGGACAGTCACACATGACACGTGGCTGTCCCTGTCAGCATTCAGAGGTGAGAGCACATGGCGGTGACAGCTGTGAGGCCACGGCAGAGCACCTGCTCCTGTCGGTGGTGGTTGTACGAAGAGGCACAAGAGGCAGGATGAATAGCTAATTTGTGCCTCAAGCCAAAAATTGGTCAATAGAGCTCTGCAAGTTTACTGCTCCAGCTAAGCTTAAAAAAGATCTCCAGGTGTGACAGGTTGAGGATCTCCAGCACTATTTCCAAAAGAAAAAGTCTTGTTGAGTTTGGGGTCATTCTGTTGAAAGTAGTGATACACCTCATTTTTTTAACAGTGAAAAACACTCAACCAGCTTTTCAGAGATTGGCCTCCTGGATGTCAGAAGTCCCAAGGGAAGGCGGCGATGGGTGTGTGGGAGTCACACAGGCTGGCTGGATCCCGGCCTTGCCATGCAGTGTATAGCTGGAGATATTTCATTTTTCTGAGCCTCATTTTCTTTACCTATAAACAGGGATACCCAGCTTTGAAGTTTGTGAAACTAAGTAGTGCTTTGTTTAAAATGACTGCTCCATAAACATGAGAATCCCATGTAATCAGAGCATTTGTCCATTTATTCTTTCTAGAAGGAGCACTTTTGAGCATTGGCTGTGTATCGGACACACTCTAGCTGTGTGCTGTGTCGTGTCATTGCCATTAGCCACATGTGGCTCTATTTCTATAAATCGATATGAGCTGATTAATTCATGACCTCAGTTATCTTAGCCACATTTTAAGTGCTGGAATGCCACCTATGGCCAGCCTGTGGCTGCCATGGTGGCGTATGCAACTCTGAACATTGTCATCATTTGCAGGAAGTCATTGGGCAGCTCTAATCTAAAGGCCAGCAGTATTTCTGAGCAAAACAGTCATTTGTGCTTGCTCTAAACTTGGGTTTTTAAGAAATAAAAACCCTTTTGTGTGCTTAATTTTTTCCAAGGAGTGACACAACAGAGTGTCTACACCCTGGAGTACTGGTGTTTCAGAACTAATTAGCAGAGGTCTTATTAGGTCTGGGTGCGGCCTTCTTGATTCATTAGCAAGGACTGTTATTAATAAGAAGGAGCTGTGCTATAGAAAGTTTCCTAAATTAATCATGAGGTTTGGGAATGGAGAACTGGAGAAATGATGTTCCCCTCCTCCATGCACCTTCCTTCAGTTTAATCACTGGGCTTTAGGTAATTGATGGTACAAATCAGAGTAGACAAGTGCCCTACCGGGCGGAGCTCCACTTTTCCCTTCTGTAGTTCTCCGAGCAGTTGGCTTTTTTGGTCACTGTAGAAACAGAAAGACAAAGGGACTTAGTAGAATACCCAGGAGTTCAGTGGAGGCTGTGAGTAGATGCCAGGTCTCTCTCGGTCCCACAAGAACCTTCCAGAACACTTAGCAGCCGATTCCTGAAGACCTGGTGAAGGGGAAGAGTTCTGAGTGTACGGTAAAGTGTCTGTCATGGTTTGGGTCAACAATGTGCTCAGAAGGCACATGTATTCGGAGGTGGGATTTTTGTAAAGTGCCTGGATGCTGGAGGAGCTAACCTCATCACTGATGCATTCACAGCAGAAAGGTTATTAGATGGGTTCCTCTGGGAAAATGTCGGTCACTTCCTGTTTCCTTTGGAGAGAGTACTCTTTCCACAGACCCTTACCTCATTTGGGCTCTTCCCAGCTCCTTGCTTCCTGGCGACCATCTCTTGAATACTTTTCCTCCTTCACACCCTCCTTCTATGATGTTTCTGCCTGGCAGCCAGCTGACCATGGCCTGAAACCCCTGAAACGTGAGCCAGATTAAACCTTTGCTCCTTTCAGGTATATGTGTGAGGTATTTTGTCCCAGCGGTGGGAAAGCTAGCAACACAATGGCTTCCTGTTCTGTTGTTACCTCTTGTGTGACTTCTGTTCCTACTCTCTCCAGTTCCCCTATCCTTCTCTTCATTTGAGTGGAAAGGCTCCAAAACAGTAGAGCATAAAGCCTCAACTCATAGGCCATTACTATTTCTCTAATTATTGCTTTTTTTTCCCCCCCTTTGAGTCCCATTAGTGTTGCAGAAGCAAGATCCATTTGCAGAAGCATTCCTTAGGGAGCCGGGCTGCTTCCTTGTCACTTGCTCGCAGGAGCCGGGAGGAAGAACAGGGGGTATGAGTACACGCATGCCCTTCGTGCTTCTGCCAGGGTGACTCGAGTGCAGTCAGGGCAAAGCAATGATTTTAGATGACTTGTTATTTAAACATGTCCCTAAATGAATATGAATAATCAAAGTGGTGGTGGAAAATGAGATTAGATTTGTCCCTCTCCCCTTTCCAAAGGAGCTGGGATGACAGAGGAGGAAAATCCAGGCATAAAAATATTGAGGGAAATGCCTCGAGGTTGTGTTTGTATGAGCTTCTGCCTCTCCAGCGCCTCCCACGTGGGACCTTTGTTTACACCTTTTGGATGCTGCTCCGTGACATCCCAAGGGACAGGTTTGGAGCCCTGGGGGATGCAGCCTGTCTGATTTAATATGCACAGCCATTCACGGCCGGGCACACCAGCAGCCTGCATTATCCATGCTCCAGGAAGCCTATGGGGACCATAGTGCTACCTTTGTCTGTGAAGTGTGACTTAGCTATTCGGCAGCTGTGTCCGCCCACAACTTGTGCATGTGGTGATTCCAGGAGCCATGTGCCTTCCTGTCTGACCTGGCTCTTCTCTCCAGCCCTACTTCCAGGGTGATCATGCTGACAGATGTGCTGTCAAAGGCAGGGACCAGGGGAGCCAGTGGGACTGCACTGGGCACGTCCTTTGACAGGGTTTCCCAGCGAAGCTGCTTACCCGGTGTCACAGGACTTCAGTGTTTGTCTTGATCACCTGTGTACCGTGTGCTTTCAGGTGGGAGGCATCCTTCCGGGTCATGGGAGGGGAAGAGGTCAAAGAATATCAGTGGTAATATGTGAGCTTCTAATTGGTCAGGACCTACCTATCATTTCTGAAGAAAAGAGTGATTAACATTTTACAGTGAACCCCAGAGCAGCAGGTGTGGAGTCCAGCGTGGGACATGTGCTCTTGTTTTAACTTCTCACAGCCACTACCCCAGATAGGCATTTAGCATCTTGCAAGTGAGAAACTTAACTGTAAGGAGGTTAAAGATCACATCGTGGGTTCCAGGATACATGTTCATTGTGCATTTTAGCATCTAGAATATGGACATGACTCTTCTTTCTTGGGAATAAGTAAAATAATCATAGATCTTGCAACTGTGTCCCAGATTCTGTGAAATCTGACGTTTCACAGGGTCACTCAGATGAGAATTCAACTCAGGCTCGCTTGGGCTGAGGACGTGCATTTTCTGTCTCAATATGATGTAGAATCAGTGGTCTATACCGACAGAGCCCATAGAATTTTCACTGGTGAAGTAGACAGGGAGGATCGAGCACCGAGCTGGAGCGCACGCGAGCTCACTGGAATGGATGCCCGAGGAGGCAGTAGGGGCCTTGCTCGTGTCAGACAGAGTGGTGAAAAATTGGGAAAAGGAATTCTTTAATGCTCTTTCCTTCTCTGACGATTGTAAGTCATTTCCTTTGAAGAAGACAAAGCAAATGTCCACTTGCTGCGTGGGTAAGGCAGAAAGGAGGAGAAAGGGGCATTCCTCCATGTGGATGGGCCTGCTCTGGGCTGAGTGTTGTAGTGTCACTGCAGGTTCATCAGGGATGTGACAAGTGGCTGCTTGAATGTCCTGGAGGCCTGTGACAGCACACACGGCTCAGGCCAATTCCTCCCTTGCATTACTGAGTTGTGGGATGTCCTCAAGCACAGGCCTGCATGTGTTTATTATTATCACAGTGCCCTGTGGCCAACATTTGACAAGAAGCAAGGTCTGCTGAGCTCCACGGCTGACCTGGATTCTGAGAGTGGCAGTAAGGACGATCCCGCTGCTGGGTTTTGCATTCACACTGTCGGCTTGATCTGCGTGGCTCTTGTGTGCCGAAATTAACGTGGTCCCACGAGGAGCTTGACTTAGTCATTTCTCTAAGAAGCTAATGAAAAGCAAAGAAGTAGAAGAGATTCCTTCTGGCTGGGCCTTGGAATTGCAGGTGAGAAGCTGCATAGAGTAGAATAGCAGGGAGAACTTCCCTGGCAACCAGAATGTGTGTGTTTCGGAGCTGTGTGGCTTACCGAGAGCTGATTGCCGACAGCGGGGTCCAGACCGGAACTGGCCTCGGGAGAGTGGGCCTCTGACCCTTGGGGTCCTTGAATGACTTGGGGCCTGTGTTTCTCTGGCAGGAAGGAAGATGAAGAAGTTGACTTCTAGGAAGGTTTCCTGAGGAAACCAGAGACTAACAATGAAAAATCAGTAATTAGCAAAATACTAGAAACAAACACAGTGGTTAACAGAGCAGTTAGGTAGATAGGGGGAATGCAAGTGATTAATTACTAAATAGCTGCTGGAATTATGTATGGGAGGATTGTAGCAAGATGGAAAGTACTCTCATGGTGTAATTATAGGAAGGGAAAAGATGCAGAAGTATTTGTATATTAATGATGATAAACTTGTTTAACACATTTTTCTGCCTCCCTACCTCCTTACCTAAGAAAGTAAAGTAAAGCCCAAATCATTAGAATTATTATTTCAAAACCGTGAAATTATGGATTTTTTTCCTTTTCTACATTTTCAGTTTTAAAAAATGTAATTATAGGGCCGGGGATTTAGCTCCATGGTTCTGGCGTCTGCTTTGCAAGTGCAAGGGCCCAGTTCGATCCTTGGTAACCACATACAACAATCCTGGGTTTGGAGACTCACACCCACCAGCAATCAGAACCATATATGACAGTGCCAGATGTGGTGGCTCACGCCTATAATCTCAGCACTTAGGAGGCAGAGACAGGAGGATGCTGTGAGTTCAAGGCTAAGCTCAGGACCAGAATGAACTACAAAAGCGAGACCCTATCTCAAAAAAAAAAAAAATCATAATGGAAAAAATTTACCATTGAAAAGAAAGTGACTGGGTCTGAGAAGGAAGCTGGGCGGGGGGTGGGTGGGTGCGGTGCTTGGCTAACATGCTTGAGACCCTGCCTTTAATCTCCAGCACCACAAAACAAAACAAAACCAAAACAGAAGACCTATAACAGTAAAGGAAAGAGACAATAACATGAAAGAAGTGGTTGGATTAGATGACCGTCCAGTTCTTCTATCTTGTGGTTCTCAGGCAAGTGAAGATATGTTTCATGGAAGAAAAATGGGTCCACTTTGGCCATGAAAATAGAAGGGAAAAGGAGAGTTCTGAGAAAAAGGAATGAATAAAGGCCCAGGACAGTGGTCTAGGGCACGAGTGTTGCAGCCCGCTGGCTGTTCCTTACCACTGAAAGCCCCAGTGGTTCGCCATCATTGGTCTAGGGACATTACTAAGCTTTAGTCAATGTAACCATATATAGAGAGAAGCCATGGACTCTTGGCTATAGATTAATTTATTTATAATGCACAATTCTTGTGGCCAAAACCCAGACTCTGCATCAGTGGCTGGGAAGCACCAATTTTTTGCCTCTAAACTTACCCGTAGGTGGGAAGGGAAGCTTTCATTGGTTTCAGCGTTCGGAAGAAATATAGGAATGGTGCAACTGCAGCATTTCCAGTTTTCATTTCCTCTGTTCTTTGCAGGCAGGTTTCTTTTTAATTTATTCCAAATTGGTATAAGTTGTTAGCAGCTTTGGCATGGTTTGAGGAAGGTCGTCCCTGTCTGTCTGAGCCTCTTCTGGGCCCAGAGGGTGTTGGCCTGGGAGCTTGGACTGGTGGTTCTTATTCCAGTCCCCAAATTAATTATCCATGTGACCTTGGGCTGGTGACTTCACCTTGCTAGACTTTTCTTTCTTGTAAAATGCCGGCGCCAGAGTCAGACTTTAATAGATTCTTCTAGTTTCCACCTTGAATGTCTGTTCTAATAACTCACTCTAAGAGCTTGCCACCGACAGGCCAAATTATTTGGTTTGGTGAGTATTGTGAAGTGCTGTTTTACTGCCATAGCTGTTATGTAGATGATTAGTGGGGCTGCTGCTTTATTTTTTGTGATAAGTTACATAAACCTACACAATTCTGCCTCATGTTAGGAAGCAATCTCCTCTTTATCTGAGGGAGGAAATGTTTTCCAGGGGCAAAGTCATGTGGCTGGGGAGGCATAGTGAATAACTGCTTGCCAGTAGATGTATGGGTTTGTGGATTTATGCATTTGTGTGCTTGTATATGTGTGAACGTGTGTATGTGTGTGTGAGTGATGCATGTGCCTGCAGATACATAATATGGCCTCGGTATCTTTTTTTTGAATTTTAATCTCATTTAATGACACCACGAAGCACACATCTGTATGAGTAGGGACTCCTACCAGCTGGTTCTTATTCCAGCCCCAAAACTGATTACCTATGTGACCTTGGGCTGGTCAGTTCTGTGGGGTTTGGTATAATTTCTGGCACAGATTTATCAAGCTGGCAGTTCTGTGGGGTTTGGTATAATTTCTGGCACAGATTTATCACCCAGTGGGCATTTGTAGTTGGCTTCTTCTGCAGGTGCTTTGCGAAACAGTCTGTGTGCCATTGCACTCAAGATGTGGTTTCACCAAAGAAGAGATACTGCACTATCCCAAGCAGATCAGGGGTATCTCCTCCAACCACCTCCAGGTGAGAGATTGTGTCCTGGGCGGTTGCTAGGAGGCTGTAGGGAGAAAGGTATTCGAGAACGCCATGCTGTCCTGCTTGAGTAGCTGGCGAGGGCAGCCGCTCTCCCCGCGGGCCTTTCCCACAGATGGGCTCCCTGGGCAGGGACCACTTTCCTGAAAGGATCAAGATGTGACCTGACACTGTGTTTCTGGGAAGCCCATCATCACTGATGACAGTCTTGACAGAGGAATTAACCTCACCAATCCTGTGAAAAGGTGAGACTAAGGGAGGGTCTTGTGAGGGAACAAGATCTGTTTTTTTTTTTTTTTTCAATCTTCCTTCCTGCATCTCCTAACTCATTAAAACTCCGTGCCATATGGCCACCCAAAAAAGACACAATAGCATCATCTTGTACCTTCCAGAGAAGTTACATAATTGGAGAATCACGGTGTTGCAGAGAGGGAAGGAGCCAGTGCAGGCTCCTCTGCTCTGTGTGGGACATTGGTCCCTGTGGTCTGGGTCTGCATTTCTAACGAGTTCGAGGAGGGGCTACTGCGCCTGGCTCATGGATTGAACTTTGAAGAACAAGGCTCAGAGTCTAAGCTTCAGAGGATCCACTGGCGACAGAACCAGCCACAAGATCTTTGGCACAGATCTTTCCCCGCACTGACTTTAGACTTGGTTTCAGTGTTTGGAGGTTATTATAAATGAGAAGGTTTCCTAAGATCCAAGCTAAATGGAGTAGTTTCTTTTGTTGTTTATAGAACGTGATGACTTTGTCCTGTGTTTCCTGGGGAGTGGACAATCCGGGTTCCATTGGAAAATTGGCTCACAGTGCACTTTGTTCTCTTAAAAATGTTCTAGGGAGACAGGAAACTTCGGGAGGGAGGAAGCATTTTCTTTCTCACCCTGACTCCCTGTGTGACCTTGAGGCTCTTAACTTTGTAACCTCAATTGCTTTATGAAAAGCGGATTCCTAAAATAAGAAGAAAAGAGGGCTCCTTTACAGTGGGTCTCAAGTGTTGCTGCCCATTAGGACCACCGGGCCGATTCCAAAGTGCTGACGTCCAGGCCGAGTCCCAGCCTGATTCCACCCGAGTCTCTGGGTAGGAAGTAGGTATGGACAGTTTTAGAAGCTCCTCAAAATAAAGCAAACACACACACACAAAGCCCCACTTGTTTCCAACGGTACTTCTCAGTCTGTCAGATCAACCACATGGGTATCTTGTTGGAGTGTGGAGTCTGGGTCTGTAGGTTGTAGTAGGTCCTGAGAGTCTCCATTTCTAATGAGTTTGAAGAGCGACTACTTCATCTGGTTCAGGGACTGAGCTTTGAGGAACAAAGGAGTCTAAGCTTTTGAGGATCCACTAATCATAGTACCAGAATTATGTTTGAAAAAAATGTGGCATAAACAGTGTACCACAAGGATGAGTGCAGAAGAAAGGATCAATTATTTCTAACAGAGGAAGTCAGGGGTACCTGCATGGAAGAGGTGGCATTTGAGAGAGGACTAGCAGTCAAGGAAACTCCTGTTTTCCCCAGAGGAACAGAATCAAAAATAGGTGTCTGTCTCTGTCTGTCTGTCTCAAAACAGGCAGTCTGCTGCCACAGTTCTTCAGGGACATCAATCAGTCTTTAAAATTTAAGACTTTAAAATTGCAGCTGATTGGTAGGCCCAGCCCATCCACGTGACACAGGGTGATCTGCTTTGCTTGGAGTAGGCTGTTTCTAATGCTAATCTCATCTAAAAAATGCTCTCAGTGAAACATTTAGAAAAAACGTGAGAGCAAACATGTGGCTGCGCATGGGGTCCGCCATCACAGAGAGGGAGAGGCCAGCAGCTGCTCTGCTCTCTGAGCCACTGGTCCGTGTGGAGAGGGCAGACCTCCTGGTCCAGGGGCGCAAGAATAATTTATCGGCGCTGCTTTGTCTCTGCTCTTGGGACTCTGGTGAGTCTGCCTTGCTGTGAGGTCGGGAGAGCCAGGTGTCACAGGGCCCAGACAGGGCGTTGGCCTGCCCACCTCCTGGCTGTCCCTGAGGGCACTGCACCCAGATGGGCACCAGGAACTGGCCCAGTGCCTGGCCCTGAGCCTAGAGGAAGTGGATTCCAAGGGAAGAGCGCACAGTCAGCTCTGGAGGGGAACCTGTGTGCTGGGCGGGGGCGCGGGCGCTGTGCCTCATTCTCCCGTGGTCTGAGTCACCTGGGAAAGGGGAAATGAGTGAGGCCCGGTCACCCAGACCCTGCAGACAAGCAGTGTGCTGACGTGCAGAGCTGGCCTCGTTCTGACCCTGCCCTGCAGAAAGAAACACATTTTGCAATGGAATCCAGTAGATGTCACACTGTAAAAACAGGTAACATATACATGAACTCGCATGGGTATACACGACTAAGTAGAGGGTCTGCCAGCCAGTGGTTACTCTTGTTTCATCAGCACATGCTGCCCTACAGTAATTTCTCTTTTTCTGTGACACTAAGAAGAGGGAAGGCTGGGGATTGTGGCTCAGTGGCGGAGGGCTTGCCTGGCACATGTGAGGCCCTGGGTTCGACCAGTACCAGAAAAAAAAAAAAAAAAGAAAAGTTGGCTGTGGCCTGTTGAGGTCAGTTTACAAAGCATGACGTGAATACCTGCAGAGAAACAGAGCCCCCGTCTTGGTGGTGTGGAAAGAACTCGCAGGCTCCTGTGACTTGGGGTACCCGCTCCCCACCCTTCCCCCCCTGCAATGGACATTTTAGTGACAGTGGCATGTTCTTTTCTTCTCCGTTTAGTGCGGGAGCTGCTGGCCCCATTTGCTGGGTGGCGGAAAGGTGGCTGGGTTTAAATTTTTATTTTATTTAAATTGCTGTGCATTGTATAACACAGACTGAGGTCCTGCCCCGCTGTCTCCCCTGAATAGTAACCTCCCCTGTGCACAGTGCAGCATCTGTAACAGAGCTGCCCACGGAGGCCCCCAGCTCTACCATTCTGTGTGGCGGGGTTCTGGAAGCCAGGCTGAATGCTTTTGCAGGGACAGAGTTAATTAAGTGGCTGGGTGGTGTTACAGATAACGTGCTTTGAATTTTTAAATGCTCCTTCAGAGTCCTTTTCCTTCTTCCCTTCCAGTTGCTTAATTGCTCACCTGTGTGGCTCCAGTTTGAAAAGATAGATGCTCTCTGCCTCGTGAAGTCTTAGCAGCTCATCTTCAGCGGCCTGCAGGGCTCTGGGGTCGCATTTGCAACCTGAGCTGGAGATGTTTTGCTTTCATTAGTTGCTTTCTGCTCCTCTGTGCTGAGTGTGGCGTGGAGCAGGTGGAGACACCGGTAGGAATTTGGGTGTGGAGGAGTGAGGCCATCCGGCTGGCTTAGTTTGTTTTTGCTGTGTGTTCTTTGTAAGGCCTCTTCAGGGTTTGGTGTGCAGGATTTGTTGAAATTCCAGAAATTGGAAGTGGAAGGACCCTGCTGGGAAAATTCTGCCTCCACCTCCAAAAAGATAAGGGAGAGGAGATCTCTTTTGCACTTTGAATTCAAGCTTGATGAAGGTGTGTTTTTCTTTCTGCGGCTGGAGGGAGCTGCTGGTGAAGCGGGGCCTGAACCTCCTGGAGAAACAATAGCTCAGGGCTCAAGGATTTAGCTGACAGGAAACAGCTGCTGGAGCAGACAGGCAGCGTGGGGGCAGCGTGGTGCCGCCCTGCTCCGGGAAGGTAGGAGCTGAGTTAGACAGAAAGACAAGTGAGGGCTGACTGCTCCAACTCGTTCGTGGGTGGAGGTGGGGGTGACGGCTCAGAGGCTGTAGTGCCCCTGAGCTGGGCATCCTCTGTCTCCCCTGGCTCTCTTGTCCACCCGGAGAACAGCCTATTACCGTGGGCCCTCCATGTACAAAGCACTGTGCCGAGGGTAGGGTACAGCTCGGTGGCAGAGTCCTTGCCTAGCATGTATGAGGCCATGGGTTCTGCCTTCAAAACACACACCAGGGACTAAAAAGGAGACACAAACCATGGTGAAATTAATGGACTCCCTACTTCTGAGGAGTCCAGAGCAGGAGAAGAAGCAGACTATGTACACGCCCGAACCACACCTGGGGATGAAGATAGTCTCATTCTGTTTTGTGTTATCACTGTACCACTGACGGAGAGATATAGAAAAGAGAGACTGATTGCCTGGGAAGTCCTGGAGCGAGGTGACAGCGTCTGCTGTGTGGTGAGGGCCTTCTAGCTACATTGCCATGTGGAGAAGCCAGAGGGTGAGTAGGGGTGAAGTTGGAAGAGAGCTCGGCCTCTGCCACAAGCCTTCTCTGTCACCGTGTCACTCTTCATGAGGGCAGCACCCTCATGACCGGATTCCTCCTTTAGACCCGGCTCCCATCACTGCTGCACGAGGCCTCCGTTTCCAGCACATCAACTAGGGGCAGAACAAAATGCTCACTCCATAGCAAGACAAGGCAGAATCTCTGGGTCCTTTCTGCCTTTCCTGGTAGTATTCACCCAGTTTGTCTCCAACAAAGGACCTTGCAGTCAGATCCATCGGTCTCCATCATGGCTGTCTTTGGAGTTCTCTTCTCATCACTCCATTGCTTCTTACAAGAAAGCACAGTAAAAAACACTCCCTCCTTTGCCTCTTACCTTGTCTGTCTGAGGGAGGTGGAATCTTTTTTCCAGCTGCTCTAGTGATGACAGTGCCACAGCACTACCCTAATGAGACACTTTGATATCACCTCATTTTTATCCTTGCAGCAAAAGCTGTAAGATGGGCCTTAGGACTGATTTGTGAAAGAAAAGTGGACCTTTGAGAATGTGAGTCGGTTGGTGCAGGGGGGGTCTGGAGGTGAGGTCATGGGCAGCCTGACCCCCCACCTCCCCTTGAGGTCACCTGACAGTTCAGTGGAGTTACTCATTGGATCATTATTTCAAAAGAGTTGGGAAGTAGTTTGTGAGATGATGCATGGTACAAAGGCAGTCTAAAAAATATAGATATGGAAGATAAGGCCAAGAAGCCAGGACACAGGAAATTACATCTGGGTCTTAATTGGCCTGAGTTCCAACAGCCTGTTGGATGCACCAAAAGCTCTAGGTTATAGGATGAGGTAGGCCGATGGGAAGAAGGGAAGAAATCCAGGTGAGCCAGCAACTCCAGGCAGAGCTTCTATAATCCTTTTGGAAACTTCTGTTGCCTGGATAGAAAATACTTCTTCGTTTCAGCTGACGGCTGTCACTGCAGTAGCCCAGAGAATGATTAAGAGCTCTCGGAACCAAGCCAGTGATGCCCACATGTTCATTTTTCTTGCAAGAACAGGCCGTCAGCCACTTCAAGGAGCATCAGTCACAGTGTCCAGTCTGAACTACCATGAGGATGACTTTCCAACACTCTCATTCACATCCAGTGGTAGGAGTTTTTGACAGGGAAACACCCCATCTCTGTCACTGCTCCATGGCGTTGACAGCACAAGACAAGAGCTACCGAATGTGGTGTGGTCCATTCTGTGCTCCGGGGCCCTCTCTGGTGTGCAACTTTTTCTCTAGATCTGAGAACCCTTCATGAGGACCCTGGACTAGGATAGGATGGAAACTCATGAGCCCTAAACCAAAAAAATTGATAGCAGGCTGATTTTTCGTCCTTCCGAGACATTTATGAAGCACTTGCTATCTATAGTGCACAGTTTGGGGTATTGCAGAACTTTCTATATACCATTCTTCCATTTTAGATTCTGGAAAATTCCAGAAAGTTCGGGTCATGGCTCAAATCCTTGGCAGCTGCCCATTTGCCCCTGACAAAGTCTGAGGCAGGATCCACAGAAGCCATGGGGTCTGGCAAGGCTGTATCCTATATGGTCTTTTCCACGTTTCATACTGGTCACTTGTGGCTTTGCTATGTATAGTTGTGGGCTGGAGGCAGTGTTGATGTGTTTTGGTGGACAAAAGAAAATGGACTAAGCCTGCATCTGTCTTCCTGGCTATATATATTTGTGTGTTGTAGAGTGAATCCAGGACCTTTGTACTGAGCTATATCCCCAGCCCTATAATATTTAAACACTTAAAAAATTTATTTAGACACATTGTCATTAAGTTCTCCAGGCTGGGCTTGAACTTAGTCTTCCTGCTTCAGCCTCCTAGAGTACTGGTTTGATAGGCCTGTGCCACTATGCCTGGTTTCATGACAATATTTATGAAGAATCTTAGAACACTAAAGCAGTCTCTAGGAAACTTCACTTCTTTTTGACATTTGGGGATCTTGCTGCAAAGTTGCATGATTGCACCTTGTGATACCCCCAAGGCCTGCATCCATCCTGGGGAGAGGGCTTCTGGGAGAGAGAGCTGGGCTGAACAAGCAGACACCCCCCAGTTTTGGGGCTGTAGTGCCAAGATTGTGGCTGGCTGGCTGTTCAGAATTAGCAGTTGTAGTCACCATAGATCAGTGGCTCTATTTTGCTTGCATCCTGTCCATTTGACAATACTGTCCAAAAGGGGCTGTGATAGTGCACACATATTTAATCTCCCTCCCTTTTCCTGGCACACAGCTCCTGAAATCTTGGAATCTTCCGGGTGATAAATCTTCTTGAGTAAGGAGCTGACTGACGATTGGCAGCCCCTACATGGCTGCATTCAGGGTGAAGACAGCCACAGGGGAGACCAAGGCAGCTGGGGGGGTTGGGGCGGTGACGGCCTGGGAGGCTGTGGATACTGCCCTCCCCTCACCTCTAACCTTGTGCATCTCCTCATCTGCATCGTTTATAAAATCCTTCACGATGAAACGGTAAACACAAGTATTTTCCCGAGTCCTGGGAGGTAGCTACATAAGCAAATTAGTTGAACCCGTGGAGCAGCCTGTGGGATCCATGGTTTATCAAAGGAGGGTTGGAAGTACGAGTAGAACAACATGGGGCCTGGGTTTGGCGTCTGAAAGGTGGTGAGGGCAGTCTGGGACTGAGTACGCTGATCCCAGTGGCCCAGTGTCAATTAAACTGAGCAGAGGACACCCAGCTGGAAGCCTTCCTCCTAGGGTCAGAGGTGTGTCCAGGGAATGTAGAAGAGAAACTGGGTCTGTCTGGATTTTTCCTCTGTCTCCCGAGAAGGCTGACAGGGCAGCTGTAAGTGATGCCTGCCTAGGAGCTCAGGCGTGGGTGCCTGGGGCAATTTGTTTCCCTCCCAGGAAGCAAGGTTCCTGTGGGTGGGTGTGGGGACACCACAGTGCAGGGAGGTCACTTGATGACTTGACCTTCTGTGCCTTTCCTGACGACTGTGGCTTTTTGCGTGGGTGTCTGTGCTCAGTGTGACACCTATTTCTCTGCTGACTTGGCTTCCTAGGTTCAGGCAGGATGGCAGGTGGTATGTGATGGGTGCTGGTGACAGCCTGTGGCAGGATCTCTGCAACCTCAAATGCCCATCTGTTTGTCAACCTCTTGTGAGGTGGCATGGGATTTTCTCTTTAGAGAAATGTATGTTCATGTCCTCAGTTTCCACAGCGCGATGATAAGGTAGCATTCATGGTGGCTCCTTGCTGCCGACTGAGTTCATGGCTTTGGCAGAACTGAGGTTGGCTTCCCTTTCAGGAAACAAAACCCTCGGAGGGTGTCTGGAATTACCAAGGTGATTTAGTGATAGGTACCTCTGGTAGAGCTAACCCCGAGCGTAAAACTCAGTTTGGGTCCAGCCAGAAACCTGACCCACCCCACACCTCTTAAGTGCAGCTTCCTGCCAAGCTTCCAGAACCTTCCAAGAGGCCACTTCTGCCAGAGGCTTGCAGGGACCAGAGCTGGGCATGGTACATGCATGTGTGTACCAAGCCCAATGTGATGGGAATAATAGATCAGAGGGTGTCCCGTGACTAAACCCTGAACTAGTGAGAGCCCCAGGATCAGATGGCAGGAGACTGTTCTAAATGCATTTATAATCTACTTGAGGTTTTGCCTCTGGGGCAACAAGACCTTTCTGTGACAGCCAGTAGATGAAGCCAAGGTCCCTTTCCCCAGTTCATGCTCCAGCACCCTTTGTGGGCCACCTCTTGTTCCTTCTGTTGCCCACAAAGGACCTGGGAAACATAGGTGTCTGTCCCCAGCTGTCGTCTTCTCTGTCCTGTGTGTCAGTGGGAGGGTGGAAGTGACAGCTCCAGGGTTACCTCTCAGTGTGGGAATGTGTGGGCTCATGGGAAGGACGCATAGGGACTTAGGGTGGCTTGGAAATATATCTCCTCTTGGTCTCTTGGTTTCGTTTTGGTTTGTTTTAAAAGAAACAGTCATGGGAAGAAAGGCCAGGAAGTAGGGTTTGGGGATATGCCAATGAGTAAAGAAGTCTCATTAATATTCTGCATCTTTCCCCTTTAGTCCAACAAGGGTGCAATTATTGTCTTGTGCATGGGATTATTTATTGGTGGTATTGTTTCCAGCTTTTTTTTTAAGCTTCGATGGACTTGTATTCATTTCCAGGAGCTGATGTAACAAACCATAAATGGAGTCACTTAACCCACAGAAATTTATTCTCAGTTTTTGAGGCCGGAAGCTTGAGATACCAAGGTGTTAGCAGAGTGGCTCCTTCTAAGGACTGAGAAAGAGTTGCTTTCAGCCTCCCTGTGGCTTCTGATGTCTGCTGGCCATCTGTGGGCCTCCTTGGGCAGTAGGTGACTGTCCCATCTCAGCTTTCATGTTGCTTGGTGGCCTCCCCATGTACATAACTGTCTGCTCCTACATTTCCCCTTTTTATAAAAACATGAGTCCTGCTGGACTGCGGCCTCCTCTAATGACTTCATCCTACCTGACCACATCTGCAGCAACCATGTTTCCTAATAAGATGCATTTGCAAGTGTGGGTTAGGGTGTCAGCATCTTTCAGAGAGATACAGTTCAACCCCTAATGAGGGTGAAGGGAGGTTTGGTGCTTTCCTTTTGTGCAAGGCTGTGAGAGCCAGGTCATGGGGCCTAAAGGCCTAGGGTAGGAGCTACCCCGACCAGCTGAGTCTTTGGACAGTGTGCCCACCTTGCCTCTGTGTCAGGAAAATGGGCACATGAAGAAGACAAGTGTCTAGCAGGTTTAAAAAAGTGAATATATGTTATATATATGTATGAAGGTTCTTTTCAGAAGATCTAAAGAGAGAAGTCCCTCAGAGAAGACGTGGGTATGTTAAATAATAGTTGACCTTCACTAATTTGCTCATGTCATTATTTCTACCTCTTCCGGTTCCCATTTGTTTAAAGTTAGGGAAGCAGTACTGTTATTGAGGATGCCTTCAAAGAGGAGTGAATCAAAAGGAGTAAGGATGCTATTGCCTATCTTCAAGTGGCTTAATAATTGTCCCCTCCATGGAATCTTCAAATATCCGCTAAGTCTGGAACACTGCAAAAAACCAGAATCTTTGAAAGTAGTTTAATTCATCTAATAAGCATTTATTCCAGCCTCACTGTGTGCAAACACAATGCAAAATGCTGAGCTGGATATGAGGGCAGCTTGGGAAACAGTGTGTCGCGGTCCCTGAGGCCGGGAAGGGATACTCTGCCGTGTGCCGCCCCTGGACCTTCCCAGTCTTCAGACTGATGCGGTTGCTTCTTTCCTGGGTCTGAATTCAAAACAAAACAGAACAAAAGGTCCTCTGGAAAGTGGAATTTTTTCCTTTGATAGTTTTGGTGCAGACTTAGTAGCTCAGACAATCTGAATTGAACCAACGTGTATCAGCTGATTTGTTTTGCTTTGCACAGCACATGAATGTTTGCTCACCAGGTTCTCTGCAGCAGAACGCTGGGGCTGGTCGCTGACACTGACTATACCAGGTGGCCCTTCTGAAGTCCTGGGGAGCCTGCTGTGCATGAGCCCCTAAGGTTTGGGAAAGGGATGGCGGGCCTGTGTGGCCGGGTACTTACAGACAAGGCTGCTGAGGTTCTGTTCCGGGGCAGGAAATGGTGTTCCAGGTCTCACAGCTGTGCTGACCAGCCTGGCATCCTGGCTCCAGGCCCTGTGCTTGGTCCTTGGAGAGGTGCTGGGGGAGGGCACCTATGTGCCATCCCAACCACGTCTCCTTAGACACCTTTGATCTGGAAAACATCCCACAGCCTTCCTTTGTCACAAAGAGGGAAGGTGCTAACTGCAGTGCGGGGATGTCAGGACTCAAGGTGTACAGTCCCTACTTTGTGTGCAAGTTACTGAAACTAGCTCTAGCTCTGGACAGAAAGAGGATGGGCTTAAGGGAGGGATGGGCATGGTATGGTGCGTTGGTTAGGCCAGGCCCCTCTCCCTTAGGTCCTGGGTTGAGCCCAAACCCTAGTATTAGGAGGCGGTCATAGACGGGGATTGGCTCACCAGGGTGGGGCCTCAGGATGGAATCCCAGCTGGATATGAGGAAGCAGCCTTCTCCAGATGCAGAATCTGCTGCTACCTTTGTCTTGGACCTCTAGCTCCAGAACTGTGAGATAAATGTTCTTCCTAAGCCACCCACCCTGCAGCTTTGTGTTGGAGGCACCCACACAGACTGACACAGGGTCCCTCTTGCAGGTCCAGACAGATGGGCCGCAGCCCTGATGAGGAAGAAGACCAGGGCAGGGGACCTTAGAATTTCCCCTCTGTCTGTCTCTGAGCAGCTTTCTGACCATTTCTTTCTTCTGTTCTGTCCTTGTATTAGGAAACGACTCCACCATCAACACCTGGCTGGACTGAGCTGGAGTGACTTAAATCTAATCTAAATTCCTGGATGAGAACGGGACTCTGTGAAGGTGGGTGGGGGGCCTGGTTAAGGACACAACGCAACCTGGGTCCTCACTGCTCTGTCTGACAGTTGCCCCCTTGCTGGTCTTCTCTCC
This sequence comes from Petromus typicus, assembly GCA_004026965.1. Lineage (NCBI taxonomy): Eukaryota > Metazoa > Chordata > Mammalia > Rodentia > Petromuridae > Petromus > Petromus typicus. The sequence continues at coordinate 22,070 of PVIR01007210.1, forward strand.
AGCTCCCTAAGGAGACAGCGTGGCCTGTTTGTCTGGGCCCAGAGCTGGCTGCGTGGCCATGGTTGCCCTTGTCTCCCAAGGCACTGGCTTCAAATGAGTGACTCGCTTGAGCTACTGCACTGCCACCTGCCTGATAACTACTGGCTGGTGAAATATCAGGGTGTCTTTAGGTGACTGGGTTTATGGGATGGACTCGCCTTACTCCTGTGTCCTCTGTGACATCGTGTTTGTCATGATTGAGCTACTCGCCACTCCTCGCTGACCTCACCAGGCCCAGAGCTGCTCCCTGGGCTTGGGCCTCTGCTCCTGATCTGCTCCAGGCCTGTTGTGGCTGAGGGCCATGGATTAGGGCCTGCTCAGTGTCAAGGGCCATTCCTGCGTCTGGCCCTGCACTGAGCATGTCACTGCACCTCCCCAGGAGTCTCTTTCCTCATCTGTGTCTAGGGCTACTGAACCAGATGTTCTCGTGGGACTTTCTGACTCCAGAAATTCTGCATGGTCCACAGAGGACTCTGGCAGGAGCTGCAAGGTGAGCCAGGATAGTGGCAGGGGGCTGTGGTCTGGGTGACACACCCTGCCTGAGCCTTACTTCTCTCCTTGTCCAGGCCCCAGACCAAGGTCCTTAGGTAGGCCTGCTTGTTGGCTTGAGTCTGCCAATTCTGCTGAGAACTTGAATGGTAGACATTTCCCTAAATGGAAAGACAGGCCCCTCTGCCTCACCTGCGCAGTAGCTGGCTTGCTGTAGAGCCCCTGCTGTCAGTCTGGGAGTCTGGATTGTGGGGATGTGGCAGGTGGAGGCTTCCTATGTGAGCAGCTGGCCCCACACAGCTCTTGGGCAGGAGGTCACATGAGCCTCCCTGGTTGACAGTGACAGTGCTTCACAGCCTGTGTGCTGGGGCAATTGGTTGTGCTGGGTCAGAATCCAGTGGGAGGGACTCAGGGTAGCTCAGGCCACAGTTCCTCTGCTTCTCAATCAGGCCCTTTCTCCCTTTGCAGTTCATCTCCCCTCACTGTGATAAATCTTAGCCACGGGTAGAAGCCTATCCCAAGTCCTGCATCTCTCTGTCTCCCAGATCAGCTCTTACCCAACCTAGGGGGTGGCCTGGAACTTTCAGAGGGACTGAGCACAGGAAAAAGACAAGCCCCTCACTGCTGTGCTATTACCAGTACTAACCAGTGTGGAGGGTGGCTCCCTTGTTCTCTCCAGCATGGCACTGAAGCCCAGTGACTGGCCAGACCTTCCGAGGCTCAGCCAGGCAGTCGTGGCCCATCCCACACTGCAGAGCAAGGAGGGGAAGCCGGGCCAAAGCTGGCTACTGTGCGCCTTCTCACCTGGGTGGCAAGGTGCTCTACACCTCTGGGGTCATCCGCATGAGCTCCAGATCCAGGCAAGAATGCAAGTGACCAATACAAGTTTGAAGAAGACAGCTGAGAGAAAGTGTAAAGCCTAGGCCCGAGTAGACACAGACTGTTTCTGTGAACTGTGAGTAGAAACCACGCACCTTCTCGTGGGTATTTTAGGGACCCATGGAGTTCTGTTTGGGGGAGAGAGGGCTTTGCATCCCTAGTCTGTCAGTACAGTGTAGAGAAGAATAAAAGCTGTCACATGTGGCTGTCATGCCATGGACGACGCACATCACAGTGCAGATGGTCCCCAACTGGTGATGCTTGGACTTGGTGATTTCTTTTACTTTAAGCTGGTATGAAAGTGATTTGCACTCAGTACAGTCGTATTTGGGATTTTGAATCTGGACCTTTTCCCAGGCTAGTATTGTGCAGTCTGATTCTCTCTGTGATACGGACTGGAGGGAGTGACCCCAGCACGCACTGAGCCCTGCATTCACGAGGGGGGAAACCACCACCACACTGCAGTGTGCTATGCGGCCAGCTGCATGTTTGTTAGGAGGGGGTGCGTTACACGTATGTTGAACCCACTGAGGTCTCCTTTGGTGATGGTTTTTGGAAGCTGAGGGTCATCTGTATTTGACTCTTTGAGCCTCCCTCCCTCCTGCTTAGAGCTGGCCCCAGTGGGGTGTGCAGCTCTCCAAGGACAGGAGGAGCTGCTCCCCCTGCTTTGTATCCCAGCATTGAAAATTAGCCCTTGCTTTGGGGAGGCTTTGGCTGAGCCTGCAGAGCCAGGTGCACTGTGAGCAGCGTCACGTGCTGAGAATCTCAGGGGACATAGCCAGGGCCTTACCCAGCCTGTGTGCAGGAAGTCTCACCTGCGGGGGCTGTTGTGAGAGTTTGTAAATCCGTGGTAGTTTCATGGCATAAGACAGTCTTGGCTTATATGTGTTCTGAGCACATTTCTCTATCCTTGGAAGGGTAGAGATGATGTGTTGAATGTTACAGGAAGCCGCTGCCCCTCTTGGCATTTGTAAGAAAGGCTCAACGAGGCTGTGGCATTTAGAATCTTACATTTGCTTTTCAGAATCTTTGGTGGCATCCTTATTTGGGAGAGACCAGTAAGAGTACTGGCAGTGAAGGGGCCAGGGTCCCGAGGCACTGCCTCCTACTAAGTGACTCATGGTGCGGGTGGAACTTAGCCCGTCTGTGCTGGACCTGGCTGATTCACTTCCTGGTGGGATGGAGCGGGATGATGCGAGATTTCATCAGGCAGGCAGTTTAAAACTTGTAAGTTGCTTATTGCTGGAATTTTCCACGTCACGTTTTTGGGCTGCAGTTGCCTGAGAGTAACTGAAACCACGGAAACCAAAATGCAGATAAGGGGAAGTACTGTGAACGCTTCGAATGCCTCCCTCCCTCCCTCCCTCAGACTGGACCTGAGCCCTCGGGGAGTCTCCCCTGCTCTCCCTCCTCCCAGCTCATCTTCCATCTCTGAGCAGGACTCCTTATGGCATCGCCTTAGGTGGAGGCCACTTTGTGCCTCTGTGCCCCTCCCTCTTTAATTGTGGAGCTTTTCTCGGGGACTTTGCTGGAAGCCTCCAACAGTCTCTTTTAAACTCATTGAGCCATGAAAATGAATACAGTCCTGTCTTTTGCGGCCACATGGATGGATCCAGGGGACATTATATGAACTGAAATAAGCCTGGCGCAGAAAGACAAATACTGCACATTCTTACGTGCAGGAACTAAAAATGTCCATCTCCTAGAAGCAGAGAGAATCATGGTTTCCAGAGTGGGCAGTGAGTGGGGGTGGGGAGGGGATGGCGGATGGGCCCAGAACGCCATTGGGGAAGAGGAATTCCTTCTTGGTTACTTAGTGTAGTAGGAGACTGTGATTGACAACGACTAATGGAGTGTTTCAGAGCAGCAGGTAGAGATGATAGTGTCTGCAACCTAGAGAAGTGTGAAGTGTTTGAGGCAAGGAGGTCACCAGTGACCCTGATCTGATTTTTGCAGATTGAAATATCATGCTATATGTCCTGAATATGCCCTCTGTGTTAGAAATTTAAAGATACTTTAAACGAGAAAGAAACACACAGACACAGATGCACCTCAGCCAGCTCTTGCCCCTGGGAAGCCTCCTTGATCCCCTTCCCATGATCCTCCAAGCCTGAGGTCAGTGCCTCTCACCTGGTTCCACTGTGCGTGCATTTGTGACACTGATATTACTTCCCGTCCCTCACTCTCTGGAAAACCCAGTTCCTCAGCAGTGACCAGGTCTTATTTATTTTTGTCATCTCAGAATAGGGCCCCATGTCTGACAAACAGTGTTTGCTTGTAAAACTTGCATCGTCATGGCGACTCTCCAGAATAGAGTTGGAGTTTGGCAGACATATTGGTCCAGAAGATTCACTTTTTGAAGAGAATTTTTAAAACATAGTGTTCCATAAAAAATATTTTGGAAATCCATGGATCTCTGAGATCCCTTCTGTTGAACTTATGCCTTCCCATAAAAGTGATGCATTAGAGTTATAACCCCCAAATACCTCAGGACATCTTATTTGGCAATAGGATCAAATTCAGTTGAATTCTCTTGGGTGGGCCCTCATTCATCATGATCATTTCTTTAATAGAAATTCTGACACAGAGCCACACACTCAGAGAAGATGCCCTAGAGACATTATGCAGAGATTGCGTGGTGTCCACAAGCCAGGTGACGCCAAGATGACGAGCACACAGCAGAGACTGGGGAGAGGAGTGGGCTAGATTATTTTTTGGAAGCAGCCAGCCCTGCCCATAACTAGATGTTGGACTGTGCTGTTTAGAATACCCTGCTCGTGGCACTTGGTCTTGCAGCCCTAGCGTACTGGTCCATCTTTCAACTTGAATCTTCTCTGATGTTTCCTAATGATGGTGAAATCAGTGAGTCGCTGACCTTTACGTCCAGGTTGAAGGTTCAGCACACGGGCTCCCAAAGCATTCCTTTCATATCAGCAAATGTTTGCCAATAATCTTTGGCACCCAGGGCTGGATGGGCATTAGAGAGGGTCACTTAAAAATTACAGGAAGTCTAGTGAGGAGGGCAGACTCAGGGCAACCCCAAGCCCCTCTCCTGCTCAGTGACCTAGGAGTGGGATTGTGCTGAATGTCACTGTCTCTCAGGACCCTGTTAAGTTGTGAGGCCTCGGTGCTCTTACCTGCTGCATACGTGACTTGCTCTCAGTGTCAGCAGTGTCTGCCTGTGCTTCTGCTGGAGAAGGGTACTATGGGTTTAGCCAGGTGCCACAGGAGGTGTGCTTTGACCTTCAGCTGTCACTCAGCCTCTCTCAGCTTTACCCTGTTCTCTGTCCCCTCCCTATACAGTAGTACCCTCTGGCTTAGAGGTCAGGCCAGCAGGTGAGAGAGCCCATCACCCAGCCAACCTGGTTCTGGCAGATGCGCTGCTCTGACTGGCTTCTGGGGCACTCGGCGTACCACTTCTTAGGATTCCATTTTGGGAATCATGACCTGTGTCTGCAAGCTTGAACAGACCTGTGTCTGTGGGCTTGAATGGTGATTTGAAAATGCATCACATTTAATAATGTGGCTGTTATGGGAGTCTGTCCCTGTCATGTTGGGGTCCCCAGGCTGTGGCTTTGTGAACTTCAGCCCTTGGCTGATTATGCCTGGAATTGGACTGTGCTTGGAAACAGGGTGGACATCATGGTGCATACAGACTCCAGCACGGTGGCTTTTGTCGCTGGCTGATCACTTTCGTCCTTTTGCAGCTGAACAGTGGACATTCTCCATCCTTGCCCTGGATGCGAGGTACAGGTCTTCTCACCAATGGTGCTGCACTCAGCTGCCTGTGGGTGTGATGCTGCATGCAAAATTAAGGTCCACGCTGTGGTGTCCACCAAGAGGCTCAGGACAGCCCCCGGGCTGGACACATGACTGTGCCATCTGCTGGTGGGGCAAGACTGTGTTCCACGTGGCCCAAGGCTGTGGCCACTTAGGGATTATTCCTTGTCATTTGACTCCATGCATCCTCTGCAAATTAGTGTTAAGATTTCTGGTTGTAGAGCAAACTTCTTCCTGAGTGTCCAGCAGTAAGTGGAAGTGTTCTCTTTCCCAGGAGAAACGGGCTCTGGACTCAGCTGTCTTCCTTTCCTTGCTCTTTGGCTGTGAGACTCTTTTCCCCATTTTATAACCATGGCCTTGAAAGGAGAAAAGCCAGGCATTGCCTAAGAGCCTGTTTACCACTGGACTTGGAAACTATGGAGCAAACGTTGTTTCCCTAGATCAGTTTAAATCTGCAGCAATTCTGGTACAGCGAAAAGGAGGGACTGGCTCACTGGTTGTATCAAGGGCACAGTGCACACACAGACACTGTTGCCAGACTGCGATCAAGTGAGAGACTGTGGCCGAGGGCGGCCTCGAGGTCTCATAAAGATGCATCTTGCTTCCTTTGCACTCAAAGATGAGTATGAGAGGTGGTGGGCAGCGGGCTCAGGAAGCACGGTTCTGCATGAAGACAGGAGTTGCTGAGCATGTAAGCTTGGAAGACTGCCAGCCGTGCTGTCACCAGAGTGCTCTCTGCTGCTCCTAACTGGTCAGCTGCAGCAGCCTCGGCGCCCAGCTGCTCAGCCCTTCCCGTTGCCATCTTGAGTGTGCCCGTGTGGCAGAAGCTGGGTTGTTACCCCTTCCATGATCAGGGTGCTGTTACATTGCAAGACTGAGCCTTGTGTTTTAATCATCTTCCTTTCTGGGAGAGATTCACTTCATCCTTAGAGGCGTTTGACTTTTACAGTAGAGTGAGATGATTTTAAAAATGCATGAGTTTGCTATACTTTTTGTGGTGCTGGGGTTGAGCCCAGGGCCTTGTGCATGCTAGGGAAGGGCTCTACCACAGGCTTTATGGCATTCGGAGTGGACAAATAAAAATTGCATACATTTATCAAGCACAATTTTAAATTTTTTTCTGACAAATAATAATGGGAATACTTAGGGGATACAATATGATAAAAATATCATCTGTGCATACATGATAGAAAGATTCAGTCAAATGAATTAAAGTAGCCGTTCCTTTACCAATTTACTCTTTTTCTGTAGTGAGAATGGTAAAAATGTCTTAGCAGTTTTGAAATATACAATAGTTGTTATTGACTGTGGTTGTATGCTGTGCAATAGATCAGTAGACTGAACTTCAGTCTAAATGAAACTATCCTTTTAGTCAGAGACTCCTCTTCCTCGGTCTTCCTCTTTTACTCCGTTCTTGGGAAACCACCTTTCTATTGTGGTAGAAACACACAATAGAAACACAATAGGAACCATCTTTCTATTGTGAAACTACTGAAATGATCCCTGAAAACACAGCCTTCACCTTTCCTTTCTGACTTGAGACTGACTTGTTTAGGTTTCACATACAAATAGGATGATGTGGCCCTTGTCTTCCTGTCCTAGATCCCTTCACTTTTTGTAATGTCCTGAAATTCATCTGACCATGTCGTCTCAATTTCCTTCTTTTTAAAGGCTGTGTCGTATTGATAGTGCATTTTCTTTATTTGTTCATCTTTTGATGGACAGTCAGTTCCTTCTGTATCTTGGCTATTGTGGATTATGTTAAGTGAACATGGAATTGGAGATGTCTCTTCAACATACGACTTCAGTTCCTTTGCGTGGAGCCAGATGTGGGGATGGTGTATTACAATGTGTTGTTTTGAACTATGCATACATTTCAGAAGTGCTAAGTTAATTAACATATGCATGATTTACCTCACGCGCTTACATTTTTATGTGTATGTGATAAGAACTCTTAAAATTCACTCTTAGCAGTTTCCAGGAAAGGGTGTCCTTTCTACATAATGCATGAAATTGGAGACAGGGCTAAGTACAGATGTTTTCTTTTCTGTTGGACAGTTCTCACCTGTGGGAGGAACGAGTCACGTGTGCTTTGTGTCATCTGAAAGAGCTGTGTCATTGACAGCGGTCTCAGGTTTGCTGCCTTCTAGGGAACTTTTCATCCTGAGTCCCACTAGTTCAGAAATAGGGGAGGTAGAGTCCAGAGGTCTGTGGGGAATAACATGGGGCGGGAGGGTGGAGAAGTGCAGATGCCCCAGGCCTTGGAGCTAAAGTAGAAGAGGGGCTCCGGAGCTGGCGAAGAAACCTGGGCCGCGCTGCAGCTGCAACCACCACACTGGCTTCTACAGGGAGAATCGACATTAAATGCTCAGGGTAGAACGAAGTGATGTCAGCTCTAGCAGATGCGGGCTGTGGAATGGCTTCTTTGCTAGATCTGATTACTTTTTGATTAGCAGATGAAGGCACTGATATGCCAGGCCCAGCCTTGTGCTTTTTACTGCTGTCCATCTCCATCCACCAATAATTGCAGCGGTTCCTGTTTGGGGAGGACCAGTGGGGACGAGGGGAGAGCAGTAGAGGACATATCCAGAGCAGGACAGACAGGCACCAGGGCAATTTTGGCAAGAGATAATAGCATAAGCATTTATTTTAAACTATTTAAAGGGCTCTGCATTTTTAAAAATGGACCAGGGATGTTTGGGTAATAACCCAAGTACTATTTATGTTGAAAGCTGTTCTCTGATTTAACAGGAAACATGTCTGGTTTTGATTTCTGAAAACATTTGTTAGCAAAATTGCTGCCAGGAGACCAAGCCAGTCTTGGGCAGGGCAGAGGTCTGAGCTCTTGGTTGTCCAGAGATGGTGAGAGTTGCTGCAGGCAGCGTGGGCAGCAGGGCACAGGGACAGTCATGGACAACTGGTGATGACATTGCAGGTGGTGGCACTATTCATGCTCGAAGAACTCGTGCTAACTTGTACACCATGAGGCCTTGTGTGCCCGGGAGATGTGGCAGCCTGGCACGGGAGAACCAGTCTAGCACAGATTTCCCAGGACAGTGTTCACCCGTGGGCGGTACCCAGTGTTGCTCTGTTCAGTGTGGAGGACAGCGAGGGTGAGCAGTGAGGACCCTAGGCTCTGGTCTCAGAGAGGCTGCACGCAAGTCCTGCCAACTCCACTTGCCTTCGAACAGGTCTCGCTATCTTGTTGTTTTCTTTTTGTTTCTTTATGAAACCCAGGCCTCACTGTGCTAGGCACGGACTCCACCTTGCACCCCATCTCAGCTGCTCCTCGGTCTTGACTGCTCCTTCGAATCACCCAGGGAGCTCTGAAGAGTCTGGGGGCCCAGACTGTGTCCAAGATTGAGGGGTCGAACACAGGCATTGCGGTTCTTAGACGTACCCCTCATGCCCTTTGTGATTGTGTACACACATCGGGATCTACTGGACAAGTAAGACTATGCGGTGTTGAGGCTCAGGAGCTGTTTCCTCATTTGCAGAGTGGAAGCCTATGAAGATATAGGGGGAGCGGCCATTTGGTGCTTAGACTAGTAACCACTGACAGTACCCATGGGATGCTTAGTCTACTGACAGTACCCATGTGGTACTTAGGCTTCTAACAGTACCCGTGGGATGGTTAGTATGGGGCCCACCACTTGGTGCACAGATGCCAACCTATGTCCCCAGCTCAGCTTCTCTGTGGGCAAAGAAAACTCCTGAAATGCAGATGGAGTGTTGCCACGTACAGCAGAAGGAAGACTCGGGACCACAGTTCTGCATCTGAGAGACCGTTGCGTAGATGGACAGATTCTAACCACCTCGGTGTTGCAGAGAAAGGTCTTAGGGTCGGAGCCTCTTCTGGGCTGGGCCTTCTTTCAGAAGCAGCTGCATTGTTTTTGAAACAAGATCTTACTAAGTTGCCTGGACAGATCTCAGAATCATGATCTTCCTGCCTGAGCCTCTTGAGGGCTGGGATTGCAGGAATGTAACTGGCTTAATTTTGTTTATTCTCTGATTGATTTTCCTTTTCCTCTGCCTTGGCCTGGTTATAAGCGTCTTAAAACTGAGCTTATTGCAGATACAGTGTAGCTCCGTGGTCCGACCCATGCTTAGTACACACAAGGCCTGGAGTTCAACCTCCAGCCTTGAAGGATGCTACTGTGATGTCGACAGAGGCAGTTTTAAGAAAGTTAGATCTGAGGAAAAGTCTGAGTCAACATATCTTTAACCTTGTGTCTTAGTATACCTGGAAGGGTTAATCTTCACATGTCCGCATTTTATAGCGATGGGTTTTTCTAGAAATAAAACACAATTGGCCTTCATTTCTGTGTTTCTGCCTTCATTCAGTGACATGAAAGCACATCTACCTAGAGGATGTGAATTTCTGCCTCTGTTACCTCAGTAAACATTAATTATAAAATCCACTCTGCTGGGGTGAACAATTCTGTTCTCAGAGCAGCACCTGCCTTGTACCAGCTGCCACACAGATTTGCCCCTGGGGATTCTGCTGACATTGTACGTGGCATGACAGCGTTCACCCCAGGGCTACGGTGTGGGCTGCAGACCTTGGAAGGATGGGGTTAGAGTCTTGGGTTAGTACTTGGCCCCTGAGCCTCAGTTTCTTATCAGCAAAATGGGATCTGCAGCGCTCATTTTGCAGGTGGATGTGTGCTGAAGCTTAGTAATAGTATAAATAATGTGCTTGTCACTTCCACTGTGTGTGCCCTGTGGTATAAACCACTAGATGTCAGCGTGTAGGCTGAGCGTCCCTAGTCTAAGAATCCAAAATAGGAAATGTTATAAAATACCAAAACTTGGTGACAGACATGGATTTTGGAGCATTTCTTATTTCAGATTTTTATACTGAGGATATTCAATGGTAAAATCTTTCCATATATTCCAAAATCTGGGAAAAAAAGTCTGAAATCTAAAACACTTACAGCCTCAAGCATATGGATAAAGTATTACTAGTTTACAGACCAGACCATGGTTTTTAAACTTAAACTTTCATTAAATTTGAGAAAGTGTAATTTTTCATTGATCGTGTTGAATTTTCTTGGAGCAATAACGAGCAGATTTCTATAGAGAAAAGATTCTATAATCGTTTTCTTAGGACCTTCCTGGTTTTGTTGCCTTTTGTCCTAGAACTTTCTTTTCAGTCTTGGGGAAAAGTTACAGTGTCTTCACCCCAGGCTTTATGGACTGGTCCCAGCTGGGGGCAGTGGTGTAGAGGGTGGAGAGTGTGGGTGCCCAGGACCAGCTCACCGTCTGCAAAACTACACTTAGAAATGGAAGTGGAGGCTCGACACAGTGAGTGCCTCTCCTGAGCTCCCCGCAGCCTGCTTCGTGGACCATTGTCACTTAACACTTATTTACATGTCTCATCCACTGAGCTAAATACTGTTGAAAATGCCTGTAGAATGTTCAGCATTCTACCACGGATGGCCTCCTTCCCTCTGTGTGTGTGTGTGTGTGTGTGTGTGTGTGTGTGTGTGTGTGTTGTGTATGTGTGTATATAATTTTTTTTTTCTCTCCTTCACTCACTACCTCAGCATCTTATTTCTCTGTAACCCTACTGCACAACTCTATCAGATCTTTGCTGGAGGAGTACGAGTATCTTTTCTTTGCAGACCCCGGTAGACTGGTAATGCTTTCCTGTCTGGCAGACGGAAGTGAGGGGCCAGAGTGAAGCAGTGACTGCCGCAGGTCACAGTTGGTGCTGAGGCCCATGGTGCATGCATTGCTCTGCACTGTTACATCCATCCATTGTGCTGGATGGAGGGCAGGATTGTCTCTCTCCCCTTCTTTTTGTTGTGAGAGGGTCTTGCTACATAGCCAGGCTGATCCTGAACTCGCCATCCTCCTGCCTCTGCTTCCTGCGTCCTAGAATTACAGATGTGCATTGCTGCCCCTCGTTGCATTTTCAAAAGGGCTATTTGTGAGAGGTTTTGATTGAAAGTACACCTGTGGTTTAGAAAGCATTACAGCTGCTCTGGCTAGCATTAGCTGCCAGCCATTGTAATGTACATTTAAATGAGTGAAAAGAAAATAAGGTGAAGATTTCGGGTATTTTGGCTGCATCCCAAGTTCATGGTGGTCACACGTGGCTGGTGGTTCCCCTACTGGACACTGCAGAAAGCAGTTGTAATAGGAAAGAGAGTTCTGCTGGTCAGCATTGCCTTTGAGGGTGCCTGTGAAGAGACTTCTGCTGTGAGAAAAGACAGTTCTTGTCCTGCCTGTCTACTGCACTGGCCAAGGTAGAGGTAGGACATTTTCAACAACAGTCTTCAGTGAGCTATGAGAAGTCATCCCAGAAACTCATTGTCAGCGCAGGAGGATGGAAAAGCAGCAGGAATCCTGCTTAACTGGGGCTTAGGGGATGGGGCTTTCTGACTTCCCATCATGGTACTCGTCGTGATCCATGGCCGTTGGTTGGTCTGTCTCTTTCTCTTGACTTGAGGCAAACACAAGGTCCTTCTGGACCCGTGACCTCCTTGACCAGAGGACGTGGACCTGCTCTCCCAGGGATTCTGAGGCTGGGTCTGTTGGCCTGCAGCCTGGCCGCCATCTGTATAACTAGGCCCAGACGGAGCTGCAAGTTGGAGTTCTGCACAAACACGTCTTTGACCGAATGTTACATGAAATGATCTTACCTTGTATTTCTCAGGCTAGCCAAGGCTTTTATGAGAGCAACCTGATAGCCCATCAATACCTTCCTGCCTTACAGATGGAGAAAGCAAAGCCACAGAACAATGAAGTATGTGCCTGGCAAGTCAGCAGCAGCTGTCAAAGTTGAAATCACTCTGCCCTTCACCCCTGCAAACCTACTTCTGGGAATTTGTTTAGTTGCACTAACACAACTGTTTATTGCAGCATTAGTTATAATATTGGGTAACTTGAAACAGTTATCACTTCTTCCTCTGTGTAGGGAGAGCAGATAGTGTGAACTGTGCTGTGTTAAGACAACAATACTCTGCTGTCTATAAACCATGATGTAGATTTATATGTGCTGCTAAGGACAGAACTCCAAGTTAGAGTAAGTGTGAAAGAGTAAGAGGTGAAATTAAATGTATAGCAGGATCCATTGGAGTTAATTATTTGTAAGATACAATGTTCCAGGAGAATATACAATCAACTGTTCATGTTGAAGGAGGAGAATTCATTTTCATTTTATTTCTTATTGTAGTGTTACATTTTTTTAAAAAAGAACACCTTCATGTTTTACTTTGCTTTAAAATTAAATTTTATTTGCATACTTTCAAAATTTAATATTCAAACTTGGTTTATTTGTATGTCTTTAGTGCAGTTCATATACACGCATATGATTCAGAATTCAAAAGCACAGGGCTATGCCAGCAGCTTGGTGGTAGAGCACTTTCCTAGCATGTGTATGGCCCTGGGTTTGAGCCCCCACCACCACTGAAAATAGAGAAATCAGAGTTACAGAAGACTAAATAGGGAAACCTGCCTCTTCCTGTCTTCCCACCCCCAAAGGTGGGGAAGAGCAGCTGGGTCTGTGCATAAACAAAAACCAAAAAGTTCTTTGAAGTTAGTTTCTAACCGTGCAAGTGAATGTGAACAAGTAGTAAATCCCCTCGGATCTGTGCTCCCCCCACCTCATTTCATAAAAGAATGGGGATGGAGCCCAGGGCCTTCCTAATGCTGAGCATGTGCTCTTCCACTGGGTTATACCCTGGCCCCCAAGTTAGTCTTTTCACAGTGGCAATATGTAAGAGAGAAAGAAGCCCATCCTCTCCAGGTCTATTAGTGCTAGACAGAAGGCAAGTGTCTGGCATCCCCGGCTAGCCTGCTCCTCGGGGCTGGTACTTTGTCCCCAGAGAATGTGGCAAACCCTTGTTATAGAAGGCATTGTGTGGTTTGGGCAGTTGCTGTTCACCAGCTGGTCTGGAGATATCTCAGCCATTTAACGTAACAGCCTCTTGGTTGTGCTAAGGGTCCTTCTGGGCAGACTCCTCGGAGGGGTGGTGCCGAAGGCTGGCAAGAGCTTTGTTCATTTGGAGCTGGCAGTCTGGTGGAAATAAGAATAGCCGATTACTTCATTACAGTTAGAGAGATAAAGCAGAAAGCAGGAGCATGTACTGGGATCTGAGGTAGCTCCTGAGCTCAGGAACCCTTGTTGGCCAGAGAGAATCTGGGTAGGAAATTAGCTTGGAGAGAAAGCCAGGCTGGGGGAGGGGAAGGAATGGCATTTGCGGCAGAGAGAACTGCATGTGCAAAGGCTTCACACCATGAGCTTCTCATGAGGAAAGCATGGAGTTTACAGCACACTTCCCCTGATTGTGATCACAGATCAGATGTGCATTCCTCAGGGGCCTCTGCTCCTGGGTACCTGAGTTCCATTCGATGTTTTTCTTTATTAGCATACTTCTTCCAGCCAAGGAAGTAGTGCTGGCAATAGGAGCTTGACTTTTGTGATACCATAATGCCCTGCACTTGACCCAAATGTTCCCTATATGTCCTATATAAGTATATGTCCTATTCTTCTGTGTTCCCATAATGCTCTGTATTTGACTTGTACATTCCCATAATGCCCTACTTTTGATTTCTGTGATCCTATAATGACTTATGCTTGACTTCTGTTTTCCCATGATGTCCGGTACTTTTGTATTCCCAGAATGTCCTGTACCAGGCTGTAATACTGGGACTCTAATGCTCTTGATGCTTTTCAGGACTATGGTCTCTTCCTCCTGGTACTCGGGAAGCTGGCACAGGCCATATAAGAAGACTGAGAAGGGCCGGGGATTTAGCTCAGTGGTTCCAGTGCCTACCAGAGTTCTATCCCTGGTAACCACATACAACAATGCCTGGCCTGATGGCTCACACCTGTAATCCCAGCACTTGGGAGGCAGTGGCAGAGGGTTGCTGTGAGTGCAAGGCTTGCCAGGGCTACTTAGTGAGCTTAGGGCCAGCCTGAATTACAAAGTGAGACCCTGTCTCAAAAAAAAAAGAATACTGAATATTTGTAGTGGCCTACAGATAAGCCCCTTTAAGAACAGTAGTGCTAATACACATTAGCAGAACTCCTAAAACGTCCATGGAGCAATCTGTTCTCTGATTGACTCTCGTGAGGTTGGAGAGTAGAGAGGAAGTCACAGGCATTCTGGGAAAAAGAAGACAGACAGAAATGCATTGAAGAACACCATATTGCATCATAAGGGACAAAAGGGTGAACCCCTTGTGAAAACTTCCTTGTGAGACTTTCCCTCCATATTAACTCAGTGGTTTTCAGCTGAGAGAGATCCTCCTCCCCCCCAAAAAAATCATTGGCTATGTTGGGAGAGAGATTTGGTTGTCCATGTTAAGGAACTGGGATCATCTAGTTAGCAGAGGCGAAAATGCTGCTAAACATCTTATAGGGCATAGAAGAATCAGCTGCTCCTTGAAAAGTGACCCAGTACAAAATATCTCTCATGCTACCAGTGAAAAGTCCTAAGTTCAGGAGACCAGTGAAAGTCAGCTTTTCATTACTATAACAAATGCTTGATACAAGTCAACTTGTAAGGAGGAAAGGTTTATTTTGGCTCATTATTTTGAAAGTTTAGCCTGTAGTTGTGGGGACCCACTGCTTTTAGGCCTCTGGAGGAACAGGGCAGGATATCACAGTGGGAGTGCATGGTGTGGCCAAATGTTCACCTCCTGATCCAGATGTGACACGGTCCAGAAAGGAAGAGTTGGGTCTCACAGTCTCCATTCAGAGCCTCCCCGCAATGGCTAGAAGATGCCTATCCATATCCCACTGCTTAAAGTTTCCACCAGCCCTGGAATGCCAGGCTGTGGACCAAACCTTCAGCATATGGGCCTTTGAGAGATAATCTGAATCCAGAACATATTCATGGCTTGGCCACATATAGCTTGGGTTGTATGAGTTATATTGTTTCTAACTCACTCGTGTGTGTGTGTGTGTGTGTGAGACTAAATGACACTTAGAACATTTTATGACTGAGACACAGGAGAGGAAGTGGGTTTGGGGACAGAATTGCTGCTTTGTGCCTTCTCTCACTGTGTGGCCCCAGATGGGGAGAGATATGTAATTGGAGTGAGAGAATTTGGTCTCCTTTTGCCACCCACTTCCAGAACACCTGTGGTGGAGTGGTAGGAAATGCACAGGACCCCAGACAGCCTGGAGCCACAGGGAAACCATATAGGAAGGGGTCCTATGTAGGTAGGTGGGGTACTCTGTTATTTGGCCCCCTTTTCTGAAGTTGCATGTGAGCAGAAGTGTCATCGGTGGTTGACATGGAAATGGCAGTCTTGCTTTGTTTCTTCTGTTTTCTTCTGAAGATTCTTATCTCTTTAGAACATTGTGTCCCTAGGACACAATCTGGTCATGTGGCAATGGCCCTCTTCTGTCCTTAACTGAGGTTTGTGGTTGCACTTGTAGCTTGTTGCTTTGTTGTTTGACTCTTCAGAGGCCCCTGAAGCCTCCTGGTATCAGAGTGGACCAGACTGGGCTGAGACACTGAGGCCCGAGGCCCCTTCTCCTGGAGAGAGTATGAGAAAGTAGACCAAAGATAGTGCTGAAGAAATGCACAGTGGATTTTAATTTTGAGGATGGAGACTTGCTCTTTTAATGAAATAAGCTGTTTGAAGCAAAAGCTCGGAACACCAGTCAAGTGTTTCTGCCAAGCTTTGTGTGTCCCTGTGGGGGAGGAGTTTCATTAGGAGTCTTTGGTGGGTGACATTTCACACTTGGTGGCAGTCTGAGAGCTAATGACGTGGTCATTCAGGTTTGCCATGTGGTGCTGGATTATTGCTCTGGGGTTTCCCTCTGATTAATTAAAGCAGTATTCTTAAAATGTCATTTTCATAGTGCTATTGAGAGGGAGTGCAGTGTTTTAGTTGGAATAGTGCCACAAGATGTGTAGATAAAGGACACTGGTTAGTAAAGTGTGGAAATTTCCTTTTTGGCATAAAGTTAGGATTCAGGAAGACTAGAGTTTGGCTGGCACAGGGGCATCCACCCCTCGTGATTTAGAGGCATGTTAGCCCGGAGGAAGGCCGGAGAGGGGCTGGGTGCATAACTTTAAAGAAATAGCACAGGAGAATTGAAAGTGAGCTCATCAGATACATTTGGCTCAGTCAGGGAGCGCCGTCATGCTCCTCTTATGAGTGGGTGAGTGGAAAGAATGGAAAGTCTGGGGTTCAAACTTGACCTTCACTAAGTCACCTTGGAACAATTGCTTATCATTTTTGAGCTTCGGTTTCCTCATCTGCAAAATAGGCAATAACAGTCGTGGCTTCTCTAGAGCGGTGGAATCAGAAGCATGACCGCACGGATGCTCCGTCAGTATCACCGCCACCGGGCACCACTGTTTTCGGTTTTCCAACTCACTGTTCTTTGCAGATGGTGGCAGAAGGATCCAAAAGGAGCAATACAAGCTGGAACAGCCCAGTCCTCCTTCAGTCCCAACCTCACACTTCTGACCTGGGGCAGGTATCTTAATCGTTTTCTCGAGCCCAGTTTTCCCTAGGGTTAGGAATATTACAGGAGATTTAAAAAAATGCAGTTTCAACACAGCAACTGGAATATAAGAAGGGAAAGGAAAGGCCATGTGAGAATTTGAGACTGTGAGTCCTTGGGGTGAGTGTTTTGATGGGAGGGACAGGTCCTGTTTGGAGAGTCTGGAGGAGGTTGGGGGTAGAAGTTAGAAACCTGGGTAATGACATGGCAAGTCCCTTTCCTGGGCTGTTCCCTGATAGGAAACACCCTGTACTGGGGTGACCATTCTCTTTAGAAGGAAATTACTTGGCCGCGTGATCTGAGTCACAGGTAGAATCGGGAAAGTGTTAGAAAGAAAGCTGGCTTGGGCGTTGGCGTGTTTACATTTGGGTCCAGCTCTGGTACTCACTAGCTTTGTACACGTGGCCAAGTCACTTGTTTTCTGGTATTTGGTTTCTCTACTGTGGAAGGGTTGGGTGAGGTGACTTGAAAGGCCCATTCTAAATCTTAAGTTATATCAGTTCTCAAAAGCAAGTCTTGAGGAAAAGCTTCCTGTTGCCCCAATCACAGCTGAGAATTGTCTAGGGGCCAGGGTGTTTGTCTGTCCTCTGTAATGGGTGGATAAGGAGTTCAGCCTTTTTAGGGATGTCAGGACTACAGAATGAGCACTGTGTCCTATGTATTGTGCCCAGCAGAGGACCAGTCTCTGCAAACACTTGCTGAGCAAGTCAGTGAATTAATACAAAATGAATGAACAGACTTCTTGCTTACATGGATGGTTTAGTGAAATTCACAACGAAAAAGGTATTTTACACTGCAGTCCAGTCATTCTGCTCATCTCATGCCTTGTTAGGAGCCAGCCTAAAACATGCTCTTCTGTCTGCAGCTTGGGTGGGGTTGGTGGGGACAGCTCATGTCTACTGTGCTCTGGGCATTGGGTGGCTGTGGAAATGGTGACAGGCGGGGTTCATACAAAGGCTCACCCACCTGTCTGGTGGAGGATTGACTCCTCCCTAGGACCTCGGCCTGAGCCGTGAACAGGAAGCCTTGTATGTGGGCTGCCCCAGATTTGAAGAGGGGTGATCCTGAGAGAGAGCACAGACTACTGGGAAGCTGTTGTCACCTTTTATAACTCCTCTCAAAATCACATGTACCTTGGGTCGGGGATTTGGCTCAGTGGTTCCGGCGCCTGTCTTGCAAGCGCAAGGACCCAGGTTCGATCCCTGGTAACCACATACCATACTGGGCGTGGAGACTCACACCCAGCAGCAACCAGTACCACATACTACAGTGCCGGGCGTGGTGGCTCACACCTGTAATCCCAGCACTCGGGAGGCAGAGGCAGGAGGATTGCTGTGATGTGAGTTGGAGGCTGAGCTCAGGGCCAGCCTGAACCACAAAGCGAGACCCTGTCTCAAAAAAACCTAGAATAAAAAATAAAAAATCACATGTACCTTTCCACTGCATTTTCATCTTTCATCAAGCTGCTTAAATTCAAGGAGACCACAAAGACCCCCAAATTCAAGGGGATGGCATAGATGTCACCTTCTCATCAGGAAGTAGCAAGGTTTTTGTCTTATGTGAAATGAGAAATAGTGTGATCATTTTTGAAGAAAACAGTCGGCCACATCAAGATATCCACGTGTATCCAGCATGTGTGTTTATGTAGCAATGTCTGTATTACAGATATATCTATGATAGTCGCAGGTGTGAATATATACACAAAAGTTTTACAAAGTAATACTTTATTATGTGTTAGGCATTGTGTTTCCTTTTCTGTTTTTTAAAGAAGATGCTCTTTGCCAACCCACTCCACTGATCTGCTGGCACCCTGCTGCACCGTGCCCTGGTCTGTTTCTCCCAGACAGCCCTGGGCAAAGCACCCAGTGTCTGGCTGTGCCCACAAGCACCTGACTGCATTTCTAGCCAGGCTTTTTGCATCAGCAGTTCCTGGTTGGCCCCTAGTTCTTGGCCAGCAGGACAGTCAAGCCCTTCAGCCTGAGAGGACGTGGAGCTCAGCCCCTCGCTGTCTGAGTCCCCTGGGGTTCTTTGCATTGTGTAGGGTGCTGGCAGACCTGGAGACGGTGATGGGCAGGTGGGGGGTCCATGCTGATTGTGCGCAAACGAGCCCGCTCCCGAGCAGAGCCACCGTCATGTGTCCCGGAGCCGGTGCCCACCACATAGAGGTTCCCTCATGGAGAATGCTCTGTGTCACATTAAATCATTTCTTACATGGCGGCAAGTTGAGTGACTGGAAGGAGGGCTGTGGCCAGCCAGGGCCTGTTGGCCCAGGGAGGCTCTGCCCCGTTTTCTCTTTCCTGGAATTGCTGGACCCCATCTTTCTGGTTTCTGCTGAGACCTGCACCCGTTTCACTGGGGGGCCACCTGGGAGCCCTGCTTCATAAATACATGACCTGGACTCGGGTTTTTAGGGTCTGGTTTCTAGCAAGCCAACTATATGTTCTGAGACGTGGGTGCTGACTAGGATACCCAGTGCCACTGTCCCTCTGGCCCAAGCGGCACATGTCCAGCGTGGTCAGAGAAGCAGGCTGGGAGCTGTGCCTCTTCCCGTCCTGACTGGGCCTTGTTATCAGTGTTTCTGCATCATCACAAAGCCCTCAGCTCTGGATGGAGGTCCGAAGAGAAAACCTGAGCAGCAGCCAGGCTGCCACATGGAGAAGGGGAGTCAGAAAGTACACTGCTCAAATACAGGCCATACAGTACACGAGCGAACAAATCAGGGATGATAAATAAAAATAAGATAATAGACATTAAAATAAGAACAATAGAGATACATAAGGAAGCAGAATAATAATGAATGAGATGAGAAAGGAGTCCTTCTTCCCCTGCCTGGGGACGGGGGTGCAGGGGACCCTCACAGAGGGTGTTTGGTTAGAGGAGCTGTGTGTCCATTTCCCCAAGCTTTGTGTCCTAAAACCCTGAGTAAGCTTTTCCCCTTCCTCCTCTTGGTCGTGAAGCACTGGTTCACAGTCTGGGTGTAAATGATAGTAGAAATGAAAAACCAGGGCATAGCCACACCAGGTGCCCGAGATCAGAAGGCGCTGGGAAAATGAAAATGTTAAGTTTGCGTTTCCACTGCGGGCCGCAGGGGCCTGGGTGCACCGCCTCCCCCCGGCCTGCGCGGCCGTTTCATTTCCTCCCCAGCCCCGGTTCTCACACACGCTGCACGCTGGGTGCGGGACAGAGCACAGCCAGGGTCTAGCCTTCTGAAGATGCCGCATAGGCCGGAAAGTGGGCCAGTGGTGCTTTTCATTCCGAACGCAAGGGGGAAGGAGGCTGGCGCTCAGGCCCAGAGTTGGAAAAGGCTGCATGTTCATCTCTGTCCTTTCTGCCTCAAGGGTGCTGTGTCTTCAGTCATGCGCTTCTTCGGATGCAGGCTGTGCAGGGATGGAGCCCGGGTACCCTCAGGCCTGTGCTGGGCGGGTTGGAGCCTTTGAACATTGACCAGACACTCAGTGAGGTGGGGCAAACCTGTAATTCCAGCACTCTGGGAGGCTGAGGCAGGGGGAGTACAAAATTTTAAAAAGGCTGAGAATCTGGCTTAGTGCACAGGCCTTAGGTTTAATTCCCAATGCGTGGTGGTGGTGGTGGGGGGTGTGCATTTGGGAGCAGTTGGCAGTGTCCATCAGGCTAATCCTTTGTCTCTGGTGGAGGTGACCTCACGTTTGGGAGTCCCTTCCCTCACCTGCGGTCACAGGGTCACAAAGCTCCCAGCCTAGCGTCTGGGGCTGCAGGAATCCCCAGAAGCTGGAAAGGTACACCAGGAGCCCTGGTGCTCTAATGTCAAGTACGCGGAAGTGCTAGGCTCTGCAGAGAATGGGACGAACCCTTCTTCATTGCACACAGATGTTACAGTGGGAGACACAGGCATCGCTGACCTGGTGCTAACTGAATTCAGAAAGACAGCAGAGCAGTTCACTGGACGCAGTACTTTGTCATCGTGCTTTTGATTCTTCACTGTTCTCTCACTTCCATTATCGCACCTGAGTACCCCCTTTTGTGAATTTGAACTTTGCATGGTTCTTGGTGTTTGTGGCAGCCAAGCCTGACGCACGCACGTTCTGTCTGCGTATGGGAAGACAGTGTGACCTTGACGGTGTCACTGCAAGGTGATTACTTCAAACTGAAAAGACTTGGTGTGTTGGGGCCTTTGTCACCCGGAGTGGGCCCTGTGAGTTCATAGCACACAATGCCTAGACCACTGCCACCTCCTTGTGGACTACAGAAAATGGTTTATTTACTGAGCTTTTGCTTGAAACAACAGCCATGAGAAGAAAACTGCTGTATTCCTGTTTTGGGGAAGAAACTGAAGCCCCAAGAAATGAAATCACAAACCCCAAAATGCATAAAATGTGAGGAGGGGCTGGGATTGGACTCCAGCCCCTGGCACCAGGGCTTGCCATTTGATCAGGAGGCCCAGAAGCCAGTGCCAGGGCAGAAGGAAGTGAGGAGGATGGGGATGCTTGGCACGGGCCCTTGCTCCTCTGGCCTGGCTTAGTTTCCATCCCTGCTATGCCTGTGGGGTGAAGGGTTGCCCCTTGCTGAGCTTTGGGTTCCTAGGGGGACTATTCCTTTTGCTTGCCCCAGGCTTGTGACCTCATCTTCCCCAGGGTTTTGAGGGATGCAGTGGAGCTGGGACGAGGCAGCCACGGGGAGGATCATGGCCACTTCTGGGCACAGCGTGAGTCTGTGATTCTGTCCAGCTGCTGGTCACCTTGTGACCCAGCTGAGGCAGTCAGGGCTCAACCGGGAGAAAGGTCAACCTGGAGTCAGCGGTGGGACACCACGGCCCCCTGATGGCGCAGAGGCAGAGTGGTGACTGAGCTCATGGTCACTGTCATCATTTCAGGAAGGGCAAATAATTTCCTCCTGGATGTTCTTTCTTAGGCTGGGAGATGGGACATTGGGGCTGTCAGGGGAAGAACCCATCTCTAAGCTACTTGGAGAATGTCTTCGTGCAAGACAGTGTAGTCTAGTAGAGGGAGCAGACATTTAGACTAAAGTGGGTCCAGCCCCAGTTCTGCTACTTCCCTCACTGGATGGCTTTGACTCAGTACCCAGGCACCCTCTGCATCCCCCTATGCCTGGCACTGTGGGCCAGGCACAGCCTCAGGGCCATATGTGATGCTCTCAGTTAGCCTGATGCTTTGCACTGAGCAATTGCTCTGGAAACCTACCAGTTACCCCCTCACCAGCGGTGTCTGTGCCTGTATAAGTGTGTATGAGTTCCGGATGCTGCTGGGAATCTGCCCTCAACACAAGAGTTGGCATTCTAGGTTTTTTGTCTGCTGTGTGTTTGCTTTTTGCTGTGCTGGGGATGGAACTCGGGCCCTTACACATGGTAAACAAGTGACACCCCCAGTTGTGGGTCTGGTACTTGTGTTATTTTCCCTGTGCCTACTATGCCAAGCACCTTATTTTTTAATCTCAAGTAT
Source organism: Petromus typicus (assembly GCA_004026965.1). Classification (NCBI taxonomy): domain Eukaryota; kingdom Metazoa; phylum Chordata; class Mammalia; order Rodentia; family Petromuridae; genus Petromus; species Petromus typicus. The sequence goes on from PVIR01007210.1 coordinate 44,171, forward strand.
AACATCAAGTGCTATTTTATCTCAGAGATGAAATAGACTATCAAAGGTGCTCCCTTGGTTGGTTTGCTCAGAAAATGTCCAGTGAACTGGCTGCAGTGTGGGACTTGAGCACCTTGGACGTGCCGCACTGCGAGTGCCCTGTTCATTCCCAGGCGTGCTCCTCACCTCTGAGATGTGTGTTACAAACGCCCTTGGGTGTGGAAGAAATAACTGAGTAAGCAAGCTGGATGGAAAGCAGGACCTGTCCTGTTCTCCTAAATTTCTAGAACAGTCGAACCGGCCACCTCTGGTTCTCTGCAGCAACTAAGAAAGCCCTTGGTTTGTGCAAAGGAACCCACCCCTGGTATCTAGGTGAACAACCAATTTCCAGTCAAGCTGGAAATTATTTGAATGAAAGGAATGTGGTCTGTTTTCCATCCTTTTCTTCTCTCTTCTCCTCATCCACTTGAGATGGCCAGTCCCCTTCTCACAGAGGGTCATGGCATCGATGCATAGACATCTCTACTTTTTGAAAAGTGTCTCTTCTGTCCTGTTGAGGTAAACCAGGAGTACGTGGGGCAAACCTGGGGAGACGGATCGGGGAGGTGGGGACCAGAGGTGGGAGTAAGTGGGGTCCTTCTGGAGCACCTGGGGACACTAGTGTCACTCGGCAACTCTGTGTCCCCGCAGTGTGTGGTCTGACAGGTGCCCTCCTGCCGTATCCTCCCCCGCATCTGCTTGGCCAGTTGTTCTCCCCTGAGAACCCCGCTGGGTCCCTGGATTCTCTTTGGGTTTCACAGCACCCCAAACCATAGCTTGTTCATTTCATTGTCACCGGAGCCTCAGGATGACGGGCAGCCCCATTCGGGGAAGGTTGATTAGAGATGACAGAGAGAGAGTGTGTGTCTGTGAGAATTTGTGTGTCAGTATGTTGTGTTCTTGTGCCTGTGTGTGTGCTCCCAGCCCGAGCCCAGTGTTCTGGGAGCCAGGGGTGTCTCTTCTTCCTTTCCTGGACAGAGACCTCAGAGGAATCATAGCTCAGGATTTCAGAGTTGGGGCCGTTGGTGCTTCCAAGAGAAGAAGTGTCCACTGTCCCATCTGCCCCAGCCCAGAGAAAGCCCCGGGCCCTCACCTCGTGCTCCGAAGCCAGGCGGTTCACAGCCCGGCGGCTCAGCAGCTCCTCCTGAGAAACCTCCGCTAGCCGGGGCTCAGCACACGACAGGTGCTAACTTGCCACTTAAACTGGGGAAGGTGTTTGTAGGTTTTGTTTTGTGTTGTGCTGTTTTAAAGTCGCCTCTTGGAAGGAAGAGTGATTGAGACTGCATTGGGTGTGGTGGTGAGGACAGATCTGGTGGGTGAGAGATGGGGCAGTGGGAATAAACTGGAGGTTCTCTGGAAACACAGGTGGATAGGATCGGAGAGATGTATCAGACTTCTGTTAATTACTCAAAGTAAAAATGTTATGTCTGCTTCTTATGGAATACTCACCATGCACCAGACACTGGGCTAAGAATTTCATATGCAATATCATTCTTATTTTTAGACATTTATTTGCAATTTTCCCCCATTATAAATACTGCATAGATGATTATCTTTGTATATAATTTTTGTCTGATTTATGACATCCTGTTGAAAGATAATTCTTCTAAGCACAATTACTGGGCATGGATTTCTAAAAAAACACCCTTGCAGTGCATTGCAGCCTCGTTAGTGCCATGTTCTTCTCCCACACAGAGGAGGAGCATGCCTGCGCCCACTTCCTCCCAGAGTCTGGGAAAAATCAGTCCTGTTGAAAGAGCAGCATCCGCCTGCTGCAGAACTCAAAGTCCTGATGATTTAAGGCTTAAAAAAGGACCAGTGTGCTCTGCTGGCTTTCCAGCAGATGCACATTCAAGGGAACAGAATGCCTAGCAAACGGAAAGAAGGCAGAGAGAGTGTGTCAGTCCTAGCTTGCAGCAGCCTTTATCTCGCCTCTACTATTCGGACCCCGCAGAGCACTGCACTCTCGCACTGGCTGTATCTGGAGGCAACGGGCCGAGTCCTTCCCTGGACCCATGCTTGGGAATCTGGGCCACTCTTGGAACCTGAGAGTTGTGTCTGTGATGTTGACCATTGTCTCCTTGTCCTCAGTCCGCTGCCAGGCCTTGCGTGGGCTCAGTGCTCACCCTTTGGGGATGAAGCAGTTTGGAAGGAGGGGAGATGCAGACACAACCTGCATGTAGGAAGGGTTGCTGGCCTTGTGCTGTCCAGCCAAGGTGATGTCTTCTCCACGTAGAGCCAGTTCGAGGGCGTGCACTTATTCTGTGCAAGCCCTGTGTTTAGCCTGAGCATGGTCTCCATGTCAGCCATTGTCCCAGAAGCAAATAGAGCAAGTCCTGTCTGTGAGGAGCTTAAGCACCTCCTGGTGGGGGAGACACCTGAAGACAGGTATGATGGCACCAGCTGTAATCCCAGAACTCTGGGAAACAGAGGCGGCAGGATCACAAGTTCAAGTCTTACCTGGGGAACTTACTTAGTAAGACCTGTTTTAAAATAAAATAAGGTCTGAGAATGTAGCTTAATGTGAAGATTCAATCCACAGTACCTTAAGAAAATAAAACAAAGACCAAGAATTTCCTCTCTTCTGGTGAAGATCAGTTCACAAACCAGAGCCAAGCGGGGATGGCAGAGTGATGAGGAGGAGGAGGGTCACATGGCTTCCCTGGGGAGATCAGAGATGATTCTCTGAAGGTGTGATATTAAATAGAGATTTTGAAGAAGCAAGAGAGGTAGGTATATGGCCATTTGGGGACAGCAGGTCCCAGGTGGGAGCAACTTTGGGCTCAGATGGGCAAGATCGTGTCTTCGCCACAGGATGGACCCCGAAGGATGGGAATGAAGGAGAGGGGGGCAGGTGGGGCCCTGTGCAGCTCGGCTAGGATGTGGGGTGCTATGTTTTGGGGCTCGCAGGCACTCGGAGGTTGATAGTGGGTGCGGGACAGACCTGATGTCCTGTTTGATGAGGTCACCTCTGGTCCGGCCCGGCGGTCGGCAAGGGGAGAATCCAGAAGTCCAGCAGCTCCTGCCACAGGACAGGTGACAGCTGCTGGTGGGGAGTGAGAAGTGGCCCAGTTGGGGACACATGTTGTGGGGACATCAGATGTCATGTGCTTCCTGCAGTCCCCTGGGAGCAGCTCCCTGGCGTCCCTGCCCTGGGAGGAGTAAGGACTATGCAACAGATGAGTCTCTTTTGGGGTCTTGATGTCTGGGTCAAATTCCCTGCATCCCTCTCCCTCTGCAACGCTGCTCACCTCTCAAACTAGCCTGCACCTTCCTGTCCAGGTTTTCTTCAACAGGAAGTGCAGGAAAAGCCTGCTCTAACAACATGGATTTGATGAACCATCTGCCGCCTTTCCTGTGTGCCAGGCCTTCTGGTGGTTGAGAACACGGAAGCAACACAAAGCCAGGAACCACCTGCTGGGACCTCCAAGTATTCGGCCTGACCAGGAAACAAGGAGGCACAATTGGTCGGATGCTTTTCCTCGCAGATCACAGACCGGCCTCAGCACCTGCTTGCCTTCCTTCCAGGCTTTGCTTGACCGATGACCTCAGTGAGAAGGGCTGAGGAACCTTTCTCACGGTGACAGGAAGGTCCCCTCTAGCATGCTGCTCTGGGGAATGGAGGTTTCTAGGTGTGTGGCTGTGGCCATTCATGCTGATCAGAGCTGTCTTCAACGTTAGCCGAGTCCCAACCAGGAGGTTCTAAGATGCTGTCAGTGCAAACATCTTACAACTGTAAGCTCACAATAAGAAGTGAAGAGCGATGAAACCAACACACGAGGTTCCGGGGGATTCCCTGCAATGGCGTCGTGGGTATGAATTCAGGGGTCCCCTGTGTGGCAGCCATAGACCGGCACATCCATTGTTTTTACCATGTGGGAAAGATGTTAAGGACAGAGGAGCAAATTGAAGTCTTCTTCCTTGCAAGGAGAAAATCACCCCAGGGGCTGCACATTCTGTAGCTTTCCATCTGTTGTGTGCTGGCTGATCCAACCACGTGTCTGTGTTGGAGTTTTACATCTCAGGAGAGCAGTTGAGGAGAACAAGACGATTCCCACCCAAAGGCAGCAGTGGTCCCTCCGGTTCCAAGCTTCGTTTCCTTTTGTTTCATTCCTCATCTTGTTAAGGTTTCTAGTTTTGCTGTCCCCTGCAAGGACTCCAGTAGAAGGTTGTAAGAGTAGGTGAGTGGCTGGCCTCTAAACATGACAGCCTTGGTCTCAGACTGGGGCTGAAGCCAGGTCAGCAGAGCCTGATACCTGCCTCACTTGTCCCTTCTTACCTTCCAGTTAACACTTTCTTCCCGGGCATCATGGTGGGATGAAAGACCCAAGCCAAGTCCCTCTCTGTCTCTGTCTGTCTGTCTGTCTCTCTCTATTTTCTTACTATGACTGCAGCTTATTGTAGGACTGATCTGTGTCTTCAGAGAAGTGGCCAATATTTCCCATACCGCGTTCTCACTAAACTGCATGTGCTCTACACTGAGCAGTGGCTTCCACACCGTCAGCCAGCATGTTCCAAATGCAGACTCGTGTTATTGTTTGATTATGATGTGGCAACTGATATGGCTATTCCTGCTGAGGTAGAAAGACCCGTATTCTGGCAATTCTTTCCTGCTGCATTTATGAGAAGTGTCCCTGGGCTCAGGGCTCTGTTGCTGTTTTGAGTGTGACATTGTCCTGGGTCTTTGTCTGACAGGCTGTGTGATGCAATAAAAACCTCCACCCTCCCAGGCTCAGTTATACTGTCTACCCAGCCAGCACCGCTCGACTAGTAAACAGCGCTGTGTCTTTAGGTTACTTCTTTGTTCTGTCCCTGCAGCTAACTTAAATGGACCATGGAGCAATTGTCAGGCTCTTTAGGGAACTACTGCTAGACTCAGCCATTGCAAGGGTAAGAAAGAAGCAGCCAAGCAGGGAGTAATAGAGTCGTTCCCCTGGTTTACAGTTCAGCTTTCTACACTTCTGGTTACATGCAGTCGACCATAGTCCAGAAACTTGAAGTGGAAAATCCCGGAAGTAAACAGTGCATTAGTTTTAAATTGGATGCCGTTCTGAGTGGCGTGACGCTATCTCACAGCACTCCATCCCGCCCAGGATGTGAGTCATCTCTTTGTCTAGGGTATCTGTGCTGCCTGATGCCTGACATAGAACCTAAACCTTATCACAGGTCCATATGTACAGAAAACAGAATGTGTTGGGTTCGGTACTATGCAAGGTTTCAGGCCTGTGCTGAGGGAGTTGGTGTTAACCCCTCAGATGAGGGGGACTGCTAGGTGGACTGACCTCCACTGTGCTGCTTATTGACACAGTGTGCTGTGTTCATAGTCGGTGCTTTAGAAGTTGACTGATTCCTTCTTGTTCTTTGGTCAAATGACAGTTCTGGGAGGTCCTCGTGATGATGGTGATGGGATACTTGGAGAAGCAGGTGGCAGTGTCTGACCTGGGTTCTTCCTTGGGTCCCACTCACTGTCTCAGCAAAGCTGGTCCATTCTCTCACCTCTGTGTGTCCTCAGGTTTCTCCCCCTCCTCTCTGTCCCACGTCCTTCACCCTGGTGCCCACCACTGCCACATTGTGTTGCATAGTTCATGTAAAATTTTAGTCTGGTGCATGATACAGTATAAGAGTTAAGAAGAGGTAGCTATGTAAACTCGTTCCTGTGAATAACTAAAGCAAATGTGATGACATATATATGAGGTACCCTCTTGTGATTAAAGTTTTTCACAGACTCCTCACAACTCACAGGATAAAACTGGGACTTCCTCCAGGCCCCAGGTCCAGCTTGTGCGGGTGTCCCACGTTCCTGGCGATGCTGCCCTTTCAGGGATGGCACGTCCGCAATTCATTTCAGCCATATTGATCCCTTGTTTCCATGGCCCCTTTTCTCTGTGGGGCTCACTTCTCATCCTTTCCATCTTAGTTTAAACGTTGCTTGGAGAGACCTGTGCTGTCTATAGGAAGTCCTGTCTCGTTAGTCTCTGTCACTATTTCCCCTTGTTTCTCTTATCACATGATGGTTCTGACTTTACATACACTTCTTCTCTCATGAGACTCCTTAATTTCAGGAAGTCTGAGATCATATCTGTCTTTTTTACCACTGTGTGCAGGGCACATGTTTACCCTGGAAAAACATGGTCCATGGGTGTGGAATGCATGAATACAAAACTAGCTGCTAATCACTATAACCACATGGATAATGGTGCCGTGGCCATCATGTGCCAAACTCTGCTTTGTTCTTGATCTCCTTTGACCTTTTCCATCATCCAAGGCAGATGGATACTATCATGTGAGGATGTGGATCATCAGAGAGGTCATCTTGTCCAGCTTCTGATAAATCCCCACAGAGGTTGGCCTGTTACTAATGTCCTGTGGAAGTGAACCCAAGTTCACTCTTGGATGTCTCCTCGCCTTGAGGAAAGGTGAGGGGTGGGAAGGCTTCCAAGACCTGCAGCTTCCCCTAGGGTGGAGTCATACCCAGTAGGATCTACTTTCTGAGACCTTTGTTCTAAGCTTGGATAGACAAGGTACATGGAGGAGAAAGAGTGACTTCCCAGCTCCCTGTTCATTTCAGTACAGTGTCCTCCCTTGGGTGTGTCAGTCACAGGGGCTCTGTGGAGGAAAGGCAGGGCAATCAACATGGTGAAGAAAGGCCATGTTTGCCACTGTGACCCATGTCCTAGAACCCTCTCTTGGGGAGACTGGTGTGCTCAAATCCTAAAAAGGGCCTAAGAGGGGAGCAGCATAGCTTTCATGCCGTGGAGGTTGGTGCTTGGAACTACACTGGGGATATTTTAGGTGTTTTATCTGAAAAGGGCAATGGCACTAGGGATTGATCTGAACACGGAGTGAAAGACAAAGGTAAATCCTGGCAGCAGATAGATGGCCTCCTTCTCTGCCACTAGCTATTCTGAGACGTCTGAGTTGATGTATTTTGTTTTCAGTGCCTGTTCCATTTGCTACCTGGATACTGTGGCTGTTGAACCTAGACAGGGAAGAAAAGGAAAAGCAGGTTCCATTCTGTTCCTACCCACTGCACTCACTGGTGTCACAATGGCCTTTACCTCAGAGTCTCTTCTGAGAATGGTTCATTTTGGCTCATGATTCGAGAATTTCATGTCCATGGTTGCTTCATGGGAACACATGGCAGAGGAGTTTGTTCCTATTGGGATCCCAGAAATAAAGAGAGGAGAGGAGAAGGCTGGGGTCCTGAAGCCCCTTCAAGGCCACACCCCATGACGTCACTTCCTCCCACTAGGCCCCACCTCCTAAAGGCTCCCTTACCTCCTAATGTACCACAGTCTGGAGACCAAGCCTTTGGGAGATGTTTCAGATCCTAGTGACAGCAGCCACCCAGAAAATCTGCTTCAAAAAGAAAATTACTTTGTGCTGCATAACTGTCTTTTGACTTAGACTGGATATCCTCATCTTGGAGTGATCTGAGGGGAACCCTGGTAGAAACTCAGGCCCAGGATACTGGCAGCCAGCCTTTATCAAGACCTCCTGTCTGCCAGGCACTGTGCTTACGTGCTCTCCACAACAACCTGTCACATGAGTATAACTCGCGGGCCTTCCTTTTACAGATGAGCCACAGAGAAAGCATGTGAGTGGCCCAAATGGCCATGCCAGTCACTGAGCCCAAGCAGGGTGGCTCTTGGACATCCCATGACCAACTTTCTGCTCTGCAGTGGTCCTGCCAGGAGCAGCTGCACTAACCCTGGGCTACTGGCTCTGTCACAGTCCGGGCTAAGAGCAGCAGCTCGGCTCTCAGGCCCTTAAGCCTCTGCTGGCTGGTTTTGTACAGCTGGTTGGGTTTGCAGCGGGCTTGGCTGACTGCACTCACCAACCTGCTTCACAGACTTGTCCCCCATACAGTGAGCCCTCACTGCCATCGCGAGGTGTTTCCAAATATGCACATCTCTTCCCCTTCTAGACTGTGAGAACAGGGCTGAGCTTTGTTTTTCTCCAATGTCCCCAGAGCACCTAGCACGGTTCTTAGGAGTGGTTTCGTGTCACTCTGCCTGAGGAGGGGCACAGGACTCTCCTTTCCGAAGTGGCAGCCTCCTACTGGGCGAGAAAAACCTGCCTCATCATGGCTGGTGTGAACAAGCCCTGCTCTCTTTTTAGAACAAACGTGGTTTGCTTTGGCAACTGTACAGCAGATGGAAGACAGCAACAGAATCCAGAGCCTTGTTCCTGGGAGACTTTCAGGGACGCAGCCACCTCGGGCGTTTTACATGGGCCCCTTTGTGCTGTAAAACCCTAAGGGGACTGCTGTTCCCATTCATCTATGCAAGGAAAGACCCAGACTGAGCAGTGCAGTTGAACCTGGTTTGCGTGGGAGGTGAGAGGGGGCTCCTACCAGTTTGTTTGGCTTTGCTATCAGTGGCTTTGCACGCAGGCATGTTTGACATGGTGGCCCAGGTGGCCTGTAGGAGGTAGATGGCTCAGCCCTGGAGAGAAGGGTCCACCGTGTTTCAGAGGGTCTTTCCCCAAGTTTGGCCAAGAAATGCACATTGTTTCCAGCCTCCCTGACTTGGCTCAGGTGAGGACAGTGAAGGGCTGAACTCTGCCCAGCCTGGGAGCTCCCTTCCCGGCGGGAGCTAAATGTCACCGGCGGTACTGAGCATTAGCAGGGATTTTGTTGGTTTTTCTTGGATCAGATCTTTTCTTTTGTTTGCGCTATGGACAAGGAATGTGTGCCTACTATTTGTCAGCGAGGATGCTGACTGGCTGTGCTAAGTGGCTTGGTGGCAGGAGAACTGCAGGCCCCATGGTGTCGTCCCCAGGCAGACTATTAAGGCTGGGGACAGGGCAGCTTTGTTCTTCCCTTCTGCCACCCAGGAAGGCTTGGCAAATGCTCCTCTACTGTGTAGCCAGTCATTTTACAAAAGAGGGAGTAGGCACAGGTGGCACTGAGGCTCAGCATAGGCATGCCAGGGGTCATCTTGGCAGAACCACACGTGTCCAGCATCCGCCTAGAGCGAGGGGCGGTGCTCAACACACCCTGTATGGAGCTGTGTGAGTCCAGAGGGAAGGAGAGGGAAGGGGCCCAAGCAGGCATAATCTCGCTGGTTTCTGCAGCCCAAGGCTGGACTCGCTTCCCTGAGAGTCCACACCACTGGAATAAGACTACTGAGTCAGAAGGGTGGATGTTAAAAGTGTTTGAAAACACTTAGAACAGGTATCACCAGCAGAAGCTCTGCCTCTGTACTGGTCCATGTTCACTGAATGCCAGCCCTGCTAGAAATAGAAGCAGTCTTGTTGGTATACATTTGCTTGGGCTGCTGGGGCAAAGTGCCATAGACTGGGTAACTTAAACAACAGATACTTATTTTTCTCATTCTTTTAAAGGCCGGAGGTTCTGTGCTGTGGCTTGTAGAGGTCATCACCTTCCTGTGTCTTCCCCAGGTCCTCCCTCTGAGTGTATTTATGGTCTCACTTCTTCTTATAAGGACCCGGGTCATACTGGATTAGGTCCCACTTCCGGTGACCTCATCTTAACTTACATCTTTAAATATCTTTACATTCTGTGACACTAGAAGTTAACTGAGACTTTAACATGAATTTTGAAGAACCTAAAGCATAACACGCGTCCAGTGGCTGTATTAGTTAGCTCCCATTACCGTAGTAAATACCTCAGATAATCAACTCACAGAAGAAAATGTTGTTTTATGTTCATAGTTTTGGACATCACAGTCGATGACAGATTGGTTCTGGGCCTGTGATGTGGCTGTGCAGCATGACAGGGAGCGTGCGGTGGAACAAAGTCTTCCACCTCATATCTGGAATGGCAAGAGAGCAAGAGGAGGGATTGGACCGCCCTATCCCTTTTTGAGGCACACTCCTAGAGTCTGGAAGGCCTCCTACTTGTCCACACCTTTTAAGGTTTCCCCCACCTCCCAATAGCGGCAACCCTAGGACCAAGCCTTTAACACATAGGCCTTTGACACCCAGACTGTAGCTGCGGTCATACGGCTGTTTTGGCCAATGTTGGAGCTCAGACTCAATGCTAGGACAGCTGCCCGCAGTGCTAGTGGCAGAGCTGGAACTTGCACTAGATCCTCTGATTCCAAGGGCTAGGGCCTTCTCTGGTAGGCTCCAAGGTCAAGGCTTTCTCTTCTTAGTCCCTCCCCAGAAGGACTGTTGGGGAGGGTTGTAGAAAGCTGTCCGTCATCCCAGCTCACTGCCAGGAAGATGCCATGGAGCTGCTCTGTCACACCTGTGCCTTCTGGCTTGGAGACAATAGGCCTTGACTGGTGGCCACCTACTCTGGGAGGAGTCCTTCGGGGATGTGTGACTGTCCTTAATGGGGAGACCTATTGCTGCTGTTTCCGTGGTCCCTGCTGCATGATAAAGAAGTCTGACAGCCATGGGCTGGACCCAGGCAGGGCGTCCCTCTGCTGGCACCTCCTTCCGTTCCTCCCCCTCCCCCTAGTCACTCTGTTGTCCCTGGAGCAGTGACGTGTACATGCGTGCTGAGCCGCTCCAGGGCCCGGGCTCTCCTGGTGAGAGCTTCTGCCTCTGTAGGCGTTCCTTGTAGTTTCGAAAGCACTCTCACTATTTCCTTAAAGTTCAGCTGCGCTCCGCTGTCAGTGCCGAGGCAGAGGGTGACAGCGAGGTCAGGGAGGCCTTGGTTCTCAGCGGCAGTGTCACAAGTCGGTCTCTCCCCTCCCCTTCTGCTTCCTCCTCCACTGCTCTTCCTCCCCCCAAACTGGCTGTGACTACATTGCTATATCCAGGGAGCCCCGGAACGCTGATTTGAGCTTTAAAATTTTTCTGTGTTTCTCTTGTTGGGTGGTAAATGCCCTTTCTTTCCAGCTATCTTTGTTGCAAGGATTTATGAACCTGGGAGATGCACCACCTTCCTGTAGAAGTTCAGATGTAGCAGGGCACAAAGCCAGCAGTGAGCCGGGGCCCGGGTTCCCAGCACTGGGTTCCGAGGTAGCTTGCTACCCTTACCTGAAGTCAAAGCATCTTTTCAGAACGTCAGGGAAAGCGTGTTCCAGTCATTTGGGGCTGGAGGCTCCATTCCCACCGTTGTCTGCCTTTCTGATGTCACTTATCTTGCTGGCCTTGGAAGTCACCCTGCCTTTAGAATCCTGCCAGTTCTAAAAGGCTAAAGATCCATATCATGTCAGAAATTCAGCAGATTCATTTCAGTTCTGTTTCTTTCTTATCTAAGTTCAAATAACAGACTACTCCTTATTAAAGAAAAAAATGTGGCAACACCCTTTAAAGTTATTTCCACCGATAAACCTCCCCACCTTCCTAGCTGTGACCATGCACCAAGAGGTACCTGAAGTGACCATTGCTTAACCTAATCATAGGTATGGGATGCATGTTGGAATTTGGGGAAAGATTTTGTTTTCTTTAGATTTGCCTTTATTGTTTAACTAGGAAAAAAAAGTGAATGGGTGTCATTTCTCTAAAAACAGCTAAGTCATTCCAAGATAAATGAGTATAAAAGTAAACTAATAGAACAACCCAACCATTGTTAACAGGCTGTGTTAACCAAGATAGCCCTGAGCTCCGTCAGCCCTAACATCACTAAGGCCAGATAGGGTGGGGCCGTGCTGGGCATCGGATGGTCTGTTTATTAAATCTTTTGTTGCACGGTGCTGGATTTCATTTCGACCCACTGGCCTACTTTCCTCCAGGCCCAGGTGGCTCACCTGAGCTCCTCTGCATACTGCTGTGTCCTATCCTTGCTCACTGCCAGGTCACTGGGGAAGTCTTCCAGGTGAGTGCAATCCTAGAATAGCCCCAACTAGTAGAAAAACTACTTTCCCCTCCATGAAGTTTGGTTTTCAGGCAAAATGTTCCCTCACCAGAATTCCACTTACACCACAGGGAGGAGCAAGGGGAGGCTTTTGTCTTGCTGCCCCAAGACAAGGCATTTGCTGTATCACATGGCACTTGTTTTTAGTAGTATGGAGGATTGAGCCCAGCGCTTTTGCACTGAGCTACATCCCCAGACCTTTTAAAAAAATTTTTTCAGTGTTGAGACAGGATCTTTCTAAGTCCTAAACTAACTCAGGCTGGGCTCAAAATTTATAATCTTGCCTCAGCCTCCCAGAGTTCTGGGATTACAGCCTTGTGCCACAGCCACCAAGGCAGGCCTTATGTGACGAATTTTATTAGGCAAAACAAGATGGTTTGAACTGGCTCCTGCTTTTGGAAGGGAAGGAATTATCCTCTGCCTGCCCCAGCCTGGCGCAGGGTTTCATTCAGTCATATTCTGATGAGGCAGGCTGCTGTCCCCTAAGCAGAGGAAGGAATGTGCTGGTTCCTAAATGCCCTCCATGTGAAGGACAGATGCTGCTTAACAGGGGTCTCGGCCCCTCTTCTGCACTGTTCAGTGGGGGAGGGGACATTTTTCAAATAACTACCTTCGTTCACCAGATCATAGTTTTTCCGGGAGCCAAGCCAAGTACTCCTGTCCTTCAGAAGCTGACTGGGGAGGAGAGGCCCTGTGAACTTCTGCTCTCTGGTTGGGCAAACTTCAAAAGTCAGTTGGGGGAGCTGGTCTAGGAGAGAAGTGGTTGAATTGGGATCGCCCTGCATATTTCATCACTATCTGTGTTGAACAAAGGGTTTATATTTGCAATTCTTTGCTGTTGAAACCTATGACTCAGGAAAAGCCATGTGACTGAGTCCTATTGTAGAAGTCAATCCCCTGAGCCCTGTTTGAGCTTAGTTTCCCATCCAAGTTTACTACCCAGAACCTCAGAGCTGGACAGGGGATGGTGTTTACACAAAAACCCAATCTCTCCTTTGAAGAAGGTTAAGATATGTCCTTTCATTTGGTTACTTGGGGACACATTTTTTTAGCTACCATAACAGTATCTCAGAAACACATTGAAGAGATGCTGAGGAAAGGCTTTGTTTTAATGTGGTGCTTTATTCCAAGTGCCTGAGGCAGTCTAACCAAAGATTGCTGCTCCAGCACTGAAGTATACAATACACTGAGGGGGATGGAGACAAAATGTGGTGATGAGAAAGATGCTGTCTCTGCCACCCATGCGCTGGTAAGGATATGAGATTCGTCATCAGTGACAGAGGCAGGAAGAGCTAAGGGCCAGCGTTCCAGGATGAAAGCCTTTTGGTGGAGACATCTATCTTTCTTCTCCTTAACAGATACCTTCCAAGCCTACGGTTTCAGCTATTGTAGCTCAGATCCTCAAATCAGCTTCTTGCTCACACTGTAGTTTCTCTGTAAGCATTCCAGCAAGTCCTCAGTGTCTGGGATCCAAGGTCTTCTGTCTTCTTCTACCATCCAAGGGTGTTGTCCTTGCCTCCATAGTTGAGCATGGCCTCACCCTTGTCTGTATTCACGCAAGGGGTGGGCTGCATCGTGGCATGCTTACCTGTCACTTCCACTCTTACTCCATTGGCCGGAACTTAGGCACATGACCAAATTTAATTGCAAAGGAAACTTGGAAATGTGGTTTCTATTCTTGACAACCATAGATAGAACTGAAAATTAAATTTATTTTTCTTTTTGGTGGTACCAGGATTGAACTCAGGGCCTTGTGTTTTCAAGGTAGGCACAGTACCACCTGAGCTAAATTCCTGGCCTGAGAAGAGGAAAGTTGATTAGGAGAAGAGGTATGTTTAAGAGTTTCTACCCTTGTTACCCCCTCGTGTAATAAATAACACAGGAGTAGACATAGGCATCCAACTAGCATAGGGCTGCCAAAGAAGCTTCCTGTGACCAGCGAGAAGACATTTTTAAGTTAAGAGTTCGTTTTCTTGAATCTTAACTCCAGGGGGGGCCTCTATCTCTCCTTTTTGAGGAAAGCTAAATTTGGAAGTTTGAGAGTTAGTGAGTTCCTCTGGGTCTTCGTACTTAAGATCAACTAAGGATTCATAAAATAGTCCTGGAAGAAGGAATTAATAAAAATACCATGAGACTCCTCCATCCATTTAAAGTGAAGGGGTGCTGCAGGCCTAGGAGAAATATTGCCCCTTTCTGGAGCCTTACTCCCATGTACAGGCAGACCTGGGCTGACTTGGTACAAGATGTTCTTCAGAGTTTTGGAGCAGGAGCTGAGGAGACAAGAGCCGGTGCAGAGAGCTCTTATGTAATGTGGTAAACAAACAGTAAACGGGCGGTTTCATTTTCCATTAGCCAGAAAAGCATTTTATTTCTACTAGAAATGGGAGCAGATGCAAAAGCAATTAGCATTAGTGAGTTTACACTGACGTCCCTGGAGCCAGCAAAATTCTGGGGCCAGATGTCTATACCTCCCTGGCTCCCTGTTCAGAGAACATTCACGAATTCCTTTCACTTCTACCCATCCCCACTTGCCACCAAAAAGGCCCAAAATGTCACATTTAGGAGAACGGAATATTCCCTGAATAGTAGCGGCATGAAACCTGTTCTTGGAGATAGACTCCTCCCTCTGTATTGGAGAGGAGAGGCCTGTAAAGGCAGGAAAAGTCCTCACCAGTGTCACCGGGATCTCTTGGCCTGGGAGTCTTCAGGCCACCCCCATACAAATTCACAGAATGTGAAAGAGAGAAGAAGAAATCGAGCAAAATAGGATCACTGAGTATCCCACCCACCCCCTCACTGGAATAACGTCGATTGAGTTGCTCTCCATCTCAGCGTTACCGTCACTCACCACCGAGAACACCCAAGCCAGCAGTGCGCCGGTGACGTGCTGCTGTGACCTGAGTCTCAGGTGTTTGGAGGTGGGGGCTTTGGAAAGTGACCAGGTCCTCCCAGTGGATGAATCTGTCCATGAGCTCATCCTCCGATGGCACTAGTGGAAGGCAGCAGAAACTTAGGGATGGCTTGGTAGAAAGGATGGGGCCATGGGGCCTGACCTTTGGGACTGTATCTTGTCCCCGGCCCCCTCCTCTCTCCTCCCTGGATGCTGTAGGGGAGCAGCTGTCCTGTGCCACATCTTCCCGCCACGATGTGTCTGCCCAGGGCTGGCTGTCCACATGTCAGATAGACATTCTGCCGCATCCCTTGAGGCCTTCTGGATTTGTCACTGGTGATATCAATCTGTGCTCAGAAATTCAGGAACCACTGGCCACATGTGGTTTCTGAGCAGTCCAGCCAGCCCACACTGAGATGCACTCGAAGTGTGATTTCCAAGACTTGGTTTGAAAACCGAACATAAATATCTCACGTTTATCCGAGTCACGTGTTAAGAAAATATTGGCTATAGTGGGTTACAGACAATGTTTTGTGAAAGTTGATTCTACCTGCTTCTTTTCACCTTTTTAATGAGGTGAGGAAAAACAGGCCTCTTATGCAGTCAGAGCAAGTTTCCAGCCCACATATTTTGGAGATTATTTGTCATAATCCCAAGGATTTTAAAATATTTTATCATGCATTTGTCTCTTTTGAGCCTTATAAAAAACTTGTGAAAGGTAGGAAGCTTGGGCAAGATGCCAGGCGTTGCTGGCTGGCTGTTATTTCCCTCAGTTCTGAGAAGGGCCGGGACTGGGTGACTGTGCCATGAGTCTGTGACCTCCTGATTTCTTAGTTACAAGAAAGGGCTGAGCTGGACCAGACTCTTTCCCTGGTGACCCCTTCACTGATTCCTCACCTTAGAAACTCTTGCAAAGTCTTTTCCAGCTGTTTCCGATGTACATTAAATGAGAGGGCAAGGTTTTCAACCTCACTGGAACTTATCCTAGGTTTTATTTGAAATTAGACTCATTATAAACTCTTATTGTCTAGCACTTTCAAACTTCACAATATATGGAAACACTTAAACATTTTATTATTTATGTTTTATCTATATGTTCCACTTTTTTCCTTGGAAAAAAATCCCGTATTCAGTTGTACAACCATGACCACAATTTTAGACCATTTCCTTAGCTAAAAGAGGAACTATATATCCTCACCTGCCCTGTACTGCAACCTCATGTGACCCCCTAGATTGTCTGTTTCTATAGATTTGCCTGTTCTTGGAATTTCACATAAATAAAAAATATTATCACAAGTAATTTTTCCAAACATTATAATATTTCTGGAATTCATCCGTGTTGTCGCATACACCAGAACTGCTTTTCTTCCTAAGGCAGAATGTGTTCCACTGTATGGATGTGTCTGTCCACTCATCAGTTGATGGACTTTGGGTTGTTCCTGCCCTTTTGGCTATGGTGAGTAGTGCTACTCAAATATGATAGCTGTTTTCATTCTTTTCATAATACCTACGAGTAGAACTGCTGATTTTATAGTCACTCTGTGTTTAAGGAGAATGTTTTCCAACGTGGCTACATCACTGTACTTTCCTGCTGGCAGTGCGAGTGTTTCAGTTACCCTACCTTGATAGCAACGTTCGTTCTTTTCTGTCTTTTTGTTTTTTAATTAAAGTTGTGTTAGTTGATGTGGATTGCTGTCTCATCACAGTTTTGATTTGCATCTGCCTAATGCGTAATTCTGTTGAGCACCTTTTTATACACCTAAAGGTTATTTATATACTGTCTTTGGAAAGAAGTCTTTTCTGAGCTTTGCCCATATTTTACATGGTTGGTCTTCTTATGGAACTGTAAAAGTTATATTAAGTTACAGCTTCCTTTTCAGATATGTAATTTGTAAATATTTTGTACCATGGTGTGTGTTATTTCTACTCTCTTGATGGTGCCCTTTAACGTTCAGGTGCTTTATTTTAAGGAAATTCAGTTCTCCTTGCCCCTCCCCACCTCCTCCCCTCTTGCCCTCTTCCCCTTCGCTCTGCCACACCCGTATCTCCTCTCCCTCTTTCCCCTGTCCAAACATACTGCATAACCCACGGTCTCAATGTTTCATTCCTGTGTTTTCTTCTTAGATGTTTTCTATTTTAGTTTTTATACTTAGACCGGAAGTCCTCCTTGAGTTCATTGGTGTGTATGGAGTGAAGAAAGGTCCAGCTTTGTCCTTGGGTCTGTGCACATCCACTCCTCCCCCTGCCACTCTTGAAAAGACAGTTGTTTTTCCACTGAATTTTCTCAGGACTCTTGTGGCAAATCAGTTGACCATAAAGAGTGAGAGTTTGTTTATAGATTCTTAGTTCTAGTCGAATGATCTGTTTGTTCTTCCCTGTGCCAGTAACATACCATCTTTATTACTGTAGCTTTATAGTAAGTTTTGAAGTCATGAAGTATGAATCTTTTTGCATTGTTCTCTTTCAAGATTGTTTTTGCTAGAAGGGAAAGAAAAAAATTTGATGGTAAAAATAAAAAATGGAAACAAAGCTTATGTATATAGCAGGATGGAAGGCTGAAGGGAGGCAGGGAAATGGGAAAGAAAGAGAATCAAGGGGCCGAGAATTTAGCTCAGTGGTTCTGGCGCCTGTCTTGCAAGTGCAAGGACCCACGTTCGATTCCCCGGTAACCACATACAATCCCAGCAGCAATCAGCACCACACACCACAGTGCCGGGCATGGTGGCTCACACCTGTAATCCCAATACCCGGGAGGCAGAGGCAGGAGAATTGCTGTGATGTGAGTTTGAGGCTGAGCTCAGGGCCAGCCTGAACTACAAAGCGAGACCCTGTCTTATAAAGCAAAACAAAAAAACAAACCAAAAAAAAGAGAATCTAGATACATTGTGTACAGGTATAATTTCTCAATGATGAATGTGATCATAATATATATCTAAAATGTACCAGTGACATCAATAAAGGGGGGAAAAAAAGATTGTTTATGCTCTTCCGGGTCACATGAATTTCAGAACCAACCTGTCAATCTCTGAATAAGGCAGTGAGGCTCCTGGTAGTAATTAGATTGAATCTGTAGATAGATTTGGGAATTACCAACAACTTAACCATATTAAGCCTTCTGACTCATGAACGTGTCATTCCAATTATTTGGCTCTTTAATTTCTTTCAACAATGTCTTTTAGCTCACAGAGCACACATTTTGCACTTCTT